>PVJS01013379.1:0-42165 GCA_004027185.1 Glis glis | reverse complement strand
GAGATTAGAAGCTTTCTCATTCCTTACTCCAACCATAAACATCTTGAGGGTATCTTTATTCAAATCTGAGATAATGGCTGTGTTCTGCTAGTAAGTATTAAAACTAGGATAGATTATACCAACATCATTCTCAGTGCTACATGTGGGGGGGAGGCGGGGGGGGAAGCGGGGGGAGGGACACCAAGAGCTGTGTGCATGTATGCTAACACCAAACTGATACTCATTGTGAAGTGAGACTACAATGCACCAATAAAAAAAAAAAGAAAAGAAAAAAAAAATAAATGGCATACATCGGTACACATTATATCTAAACACTTAAGCATATATATCATTAAGTAGTGTTTTATATCTGCTTAGTTTTTTAGGTCAAATTTCTATATGTAAAAATGTCCAAATCTTATGGGTACTATCCAGTACATTTTGACAAACATGGATTTCTATTTAACCAGTTCCACTTGTCCAGATATAGAACATTATCATCACACCAGAAACTTGACTTTCTCAGTTATCTGCACTGCCTCACCCCTCCTTCTCGCCAGAGGCAACTGCTGATTTTATTCTTTCCATCACAGATTATTTTTTGTAGTGACTTTTTAACTAATTGCCTGGAATCTCCTCTGGCTTGCCTCAAGTAGTATTCCCACCCTAAGGTTGATTTTTTAGTTTTAAAAAATGTCAATTTACTAGTAGTTAAAATAATTTTTCATGATTCTTTCCTTACAGTATGCCCTACATGGATGGTCTGTCTGCTGCTATCTTCATAGCATTACTGCCTTTCTAGATATTTCCTTTTTTTCTGAATTGTAGCCTTATTGATTGTTCAGTTCTTCAAACACTCTGAGTTTCTTTCACTCTCGGGGTTTCTGTACAAGTTTTGTCCTCTACCATTGAAACACCTCTATTTGTTCACTGCCCAACTCTAGTCATTTGTCCATTCAAGTATTTCATTTGCTGAAGGTCCAAGTCATATATCATAAAATTAAGGGATATTTTCTTGACCGCCTATTCCCATGAGTGTTTTGTCTATCTTTTCAGTATGTTCATACAAGTAAATCAGACTGTACTAAAACTCCCTTTAATTTACTTAACAATAAAACTAAGTTTCTTTACTTATTTTTACTGAGTGCCAACAGTTATGTAAACTTAACTCCTACAGTGGTTTTTGGTATGCAGTAGGCAATCAGAAAATATCTAATGATTGAAGGGATAATGTATATTTTTAAGGCGTAACTTATCCACTGAACTTATATAGAGGTTGTGAGAGATTCTAACTTATTTGGGAGCAGAAAATGGTAGATTTAGAACTTTCCAAAACAGGAAAAGAGCATTTGTGTCAATTTGCAAGGCTTTCTGGCATATTTGGGATATTCTTAGGCTTCAATATCTGGAAACATAAAAATTAGATATATTAACCACAGAGAAAATGAGAAATCTGAGCCAGATGGCTCATTCTTTTCACTTTTATGTTATGCTATTGTTACCACATTTTAAGATGCATACAGAAAACCCTGTTCAGAGAAGGAAGATATTGATTTTTGATAGTATTTAGACATAACCCTCTACTTTTTGGGAAGATCTAGGTGGAAAATAAGTAGAACTTTCCCATCATGAGAAATACAAAAATTTTGCATCCTTGTAACATTTCTACAATTTCCTAGTGCATTCATAATTACATGGTTTTCTCTAACTTCTCAGTATGAATATGCTCTACCTGTTACATAGAATATACTTACATATGAAATAAACCTACTTCAGATTCCACAAAACACCAACTCCTATATTGCATTGGAACATATGGCAGGATTTTAGTAAGACCTGAAGTAGCACAAGGTGGTAGGTTTACTTGGTATCTCAGCAAATATCTTGAAATGTGAACTGGAGTCAGATTGCTGAAATATCTCTTGACTTTTATTTAGTGCATTGAGTGGAAGAAGAGCGATAGTTCACAGGCCATTATATCATCTTATTTCAGAATCTTTATATTGCTGGCTTCCTCTTCCACATACTTGGAAGTTCATTCTTTGAGTAAAACTCATTACTCTCTTGTGTGCAGAGCACCAGCAAACATTTCTCTTTAAACTGGCCTCCATCAGCGCAGCCCTTGAGGTTCTGTTCCTAAACTAACCTACCAAGATAATATTTTTAAGAAAGCTAGAATTCCTTAATTAAGAGGAACTATGCCAAATGAGATGTTATCCTACCCCAGTAAGAAAGCTGTTATGAAAAAGAATAAGGCTGACAAGTGCTGGCTAGGATGGAAACATTTACACACTGTTGGTGGTAATATAAATTAGTACAGCCATTATGGAAAACAGTCTGGAAGTTCCTGAAAACATTAAAAAATAGAACTACCATATAATCCAGCAAAAAACCTACTATATACATAGCCAAAGGAAATGAACTTAGTATGTAAAAGGAAATCAATTGGCTATAAGTATGTGTATTAGGTTCTGTATCTTCTATTCTTTTCCATTGGTCTACGTGTCTGTTTTTGTTCTAATACCATGCTGTTTTTATTAATATAGCTCTATAGTATAATTTGAAGTCAGGTATTGTGATGCTGCCTGTATAGTAGTTATTGCTGAGAATTGCTTTGTATATTCTGGGTCTTTTGTTTCTATGAACTTTAGGACTGGTTTTTCTAGCTCTGAAGAATGACATTAGTATTTTGACAGGGATTGTATTGAATCTATAAATCACTTTTGGTAGAATGGTCAGTTTGATAATATTTATTTTGCCTATCCAAGAGCATGGGAGATATTTCCATCTTTTCAGATCTTTTTCGATTTCTTTATTTAGTGTTTTATAATTTTCATCGAGGAGGTCTTTTATCTCCTTAGTTAGATTAATTCCTAGGTATTTCATTGTTTTTGAGGTTATTGTGAATGGCATTGTTTTCCAGATTTATTTTTCAGTGGCTGCTGTATAGCAAGGCTACTGATTTTTGTAGATTGATATTGTATCCTGCTACTTTGCTGAATTTGTTAATCAGCTCTAGAAGTCTATTGGTTGATTTTTTCTTCTGATTTTCAACAATGGTGCCAAACACAAGCACTGTAGAAAAGATAGCCTTTTCGACAAATGGCATTGGGAAAACTGGTTATCCATTTGTAGAAAACTGGAATTAAATCCCAACTTCTCATCCTGAACAAATGTCAACTCAAGATGGATCAAAAACCTGGAAATCACACCAGAGACTTTGAAATTACTAGAGGGGGGTATAGATCAAACACTCCAACATATAGATGCAGGTAGATACTTCCTCAATAAGACTTCCAAGTCACAAAAAATTAAAATAAGGGCTAATAAGTCGGGTTGCATTAAATTAAAAAAGTTTCTGTGCAGCTAATAGAACCATCAAGAATTTTAATAGAGAGCACAGAATTGGAGAAGATCTTTGCCAGAGGATTTGCCAATCCTCTGATAAAGGATTAATGTCTAGACTATACAAAAAACTTAAGAAATGTACTGCTAAAAACCCAAACAACTCAACCAAAAAAATGGGCAAATGAACCAAGAGACACTTAATAGAAGAACAAATACAAATGGCCAATAGAAACATGAAAAATGTTCAACATCATTAGCAATCAGGGAGATGTAAATCAAAACTACACTGAGATTCCATCTAACTCCTATTAGAACAGCAGTCATCAAGAAGACAAGTGATAATAAATGCTGGCAAGGATGTGGGGGAAAAGAAACTATTCTACACTGTTCTTGGGATTGCAAATTAGTGCAGCTGCTATGGAGATCATTTGCAGGAGAATGGATGGACCTGGAGAACATTATATTAAGTGATATTAACAGTCACAGAAAGTGAACGTTCATATGTTTTCTCTCATAAGCAGAAGCTAGGGAGTAATCTGGATACAGCAGGGGGGGCTTTAGATAATGGAGGAGAAACCCCAGTGGGGTAAGGGAGGTGAACTAGAGGAAGGTGTATTAACAAAAGAGGCACTTTCATTGACATTATGTACATATGTGAGAATACCAATGCCAATCTAAATATCATGTATGGTGAAGGGGAGGAAATGAAAAGCCCATCAAGCACTGTGTGCATGTATTTCACTATCACTCTGGACTACATTATGATGTGAGACTACAATGCACCAATAAAAGTATATATGAAAATTAGTACGTCAAAGAGACATGTGCTTTCCCATGTTCATTGCAGTATTAGTTGAAATAGCCAAGAAATGGAACCAACCCAAGTGCCCATCCACTGATGAATGGGTAAAGAAAATGTGGTACATACACACAATAGAACTCTGTTCAACCATAAAAAAAGAATGGAATCCTGTCATTTGCCTCAACATAGATGGAACTGAAGGTTATTATGTTAAGTGAAATAAGCCAGACAAAGCAATACAAGTATCACTTGATCTCACTATATGTGGACTCTAAAAGAGTTGATGTCATAAACATTGAGAATAGAATGGTGGTTACCAGAGGAGACGGTGAGTAGGAGATAGGAGGGATGGAGAAAGTTGACCAGTGGTAATTTCTAGTTAGATAGGAGCAAGATACTCTGGTATACTATTGCACAATAGTGATTACAGATAATAATAATGTACTACATATTTCAAAAAGTTAGAAGAAAGGATTGAAAGTTTCACCATAAAGAAATGAAATGTGTTTTAGGAAATAAATGTTTAACATAATTTAAACATTATGCAGTATACACATATATCAAATATTACATGGTATCATATTAATATGAACAACCTTTTATGTGTAAATTCAAAATAATTAAAATAAAAAGAGGAACTGTGTCAGTTGTTAATCTAATTATAAAATTATAAGACTATAACTGTATCATTACAATGAAATGATTGGGGCATCAGGTAATGCTAATCTTAGGGGAAAAAGAGTAAATTGGTCCATTCTAACTATAATTAAATATTGTAAAAAGCATTCTAGTTGCATCTCATTCTATTTTGCAGAGGTAGAACCATAAGTAGATATTTTAAAAGTAAACCAATATAAGGAAGGATGCTTTAAGAAGGATTTTGAAACAAAAATGCAATGTGTCGTCTTGACAGGTACTAAACTCTACAAAATTTTTACCCTTTGAGAAGCTGCTGACCCTTCAAGAGGTTATTAACAATTTTCACTAGAAGAGGAAACAGATTAGATGAGTAATAATGTCTTCTAATCATAAGAATATATGATTCAAAGACAGTTTTTTTCCTAAAATCCTTAAGTCTTCCTCCTTATTAATCCAAGGTATTAAACACCAGGAGCCGGGCGGGGTGGCACACGCTTGTAATCCCATTACTTTGGGAAGAGGAGACCGGAGGATCCGGGTTCGCGGCCAGCCTCAGCTCTTTCTCTCTCTCTCTCTCTCTCTCTCTCTCCTTAGTGAGGCCCTCCGCAACTTCGTGAGACCCGGTTTCAAAATAAAGTATACAAAAATAGGGCCGGGGGCGTAGCGCGGAGGTAGAATGCCCCTGCGTTCAATCCCCAGTACCACAAAAAAATAAATAAATAAATAAACACCAGGGCAGAATCCAAGAGTGACATATAGAATACAAAATATGAAATATGTCATAATAGTATAGATGATTCTCTTTGCAGACTTTGGGAGTTTAGAGAATATAAAGGATTTTTTTAACTTACACTAATTCACTTCACTGAATATTCAGAAAGATGGCATTATATAAAGACAATGAAAGGAGGGAATCAGTTCAAGTATGAGAAAATATCACAAAAAAGATACGTGAATGCAATGAACAAATAAATAATAGTGGGATAGAAGCACATTTGAGAGGGATATAAACATGCCATGAATAGAATTCAGATGTAATCTGAACTGAAAGGCAGCTGATGGAGCCAAGAGTATCAATCCAATGCACAGCGAGATTCTCACATGGCAAAACAACTTTCACAGAATGTTTGATTTGATGGAAAACACATTTGCCTTTGGAGGGAAAACAATTAAAATATTACTTTACTGCAGCTCTCTTGACAAATTTTAGTTTAATAAGTGGCCATAAATAATTAAAGATCCCTCTAGACTGACATTTCTAACAGACATTTCCCAAACGACACTGCTTTGGTTGTGGTGCTAACAGCCCTGTCTTCACTCAAGGCCCAACTCTGCTGTATGGTTTTGATTTGCATTCCCATGATTGTTAATGATGGTGCAATTTTTTTTCATATATTTCTTGGCCATTTGTATTTCTCCTTTGAGTACTGCCCCTTCAGCTCAATTGCCCATTTTTTGATTGGGTTATTTGATTTTTTTATGTTAAGCTTTTTGAATTCTTATGCACTCTTCATGATATTGTAAATTAGTACAACCACTATGGAGATCAGTATGGAAGTTTCCCAAAAGACTAGGAATAGAACTACCATACAACCCAGCTATAACACTCCTTAGTATATTTTTAAAAGAATAAAAGTTAGAGTACTCTACCAATCATTGCATACTCATATTTCTAGCAACACAATTCACAATAGCCAAATTATGGAATCAACCCAGGTGTCCATCAAGAAATGAAAGGATAAAAAAGTGGCATATATACATATGGCTAAGTTCTACTTAGCCATAAAAGAGCAAAAGTATGTCATTTATAGGAAAATGAATGGAACCAGAGAATATTATGCTAAGTGAGATCATCCAGTCTCAGAGAGAGTCAAGGGTCATACTTTTTCTTTCACATGTGGAAGCTAGAGAGAAGATAAGAAAGAAAATGGACTTCAGATAAAAGAGGAGAGAGACAAGTAGCATAGTGAACAGGGATTGCGCAGGGTGGAAAGGGGAAAAGGGAGGCTTGAGGAATGAAACAGATCAAATAATGTTATGTTAATATATGAATGTATCAAACCAATCTCACTAACATCTATAAGGAGGGAGGAGTGGGGAGTAAGGTGGGATCTGGAGGAAAACCACAAAGTGATGTATGCATATATAAATGTACCACTTTTAATATCACTATGTTGTATAATTACGATGCATCAATAAAATAAAATAATTTATAAATAAAACCCTACCTATACAATTCTACATCTGTCCTATCAGGCTCTCTTTGCAAGTAAATTCAGCGTTCCCATCTTTAATTGGCTTCCTGATGACAGCTTTGCCTTTTCTGAGGATTGCTTGCTAGGCATAGTAGTACATTTGATTAAGAAAAAGAAAATGTCTTTCTGCATTTACTGTAAAAGCAAAAGTTAAACTTCAAGCTCTACTTATATATTCAATGTCAAGAGATGCACATGCTAGCATTATGTGACATTAACTGGTCATCTTAGGTGTCAATATTTTGTCATAAATATTGCTCACAGTGTTTCTTATATATCTCAGTTTTGATTCATGGTTAATATATTTTATATTTTCCTGAAGAATGGTATCTCTAAATAACTTCAAGTACCTATATTAAAACAAATATACATTTTTTTCATATATATATATGTATATATATATATATATACACAGACATACATATACAAAGTCTAACATTCATATTTTAACCTTTTCAAAACCTGTCAGAAATTGGAGAGTGTGTGTGTGTTATTCAGCCAACCTTATCACATATTTTGTTTTATGCTGAAGGCTGAGTAAGCAGAGTTTCAAAGCATCTGGCTTTAATGTTTTTGACTGACATAAATTTTTGCTTACTTTAAAGATTTTTACTAACTTTTCCTTTTCTCATATTCTCCCAATTCATAATTACAAAGCTATATAAGTTCTTTGTGATTTAATGAATATTGTCATTTAGTTCAACTCCAGCATTGGGTGGGCCAAATTTCAAAGAATAAGAGAAAAATCACTGCACTGAATGTACGTAGACTTGCTTAACAAATGTTTTCTTTCTTTAATACATTTAAATGTGAAAAGATAATACATGCAAATGAAGAGCAGACTGTAAAGAACTATTACTGTATCTATAATTAAGTTTACAAAGCTTCTGTTTTCACTACTGTATGATTGTTATTCAAGCCAGACAAAGCTGTATATTTTAAAAGACCATGATTGTCATTCACTTCAACTCTTCAAGAAAGTTAAAAGAAAATAGTATAAATTTAAAAATCTAGTCTCAATTGTTAGATGCACACAGCATGGTGAATGATCATGAAATGTGATTATGTTAATATGTATTGGCTTTTATCACATAATCCTAATGAAGAACACCAGACTTAGAATCCAGAGATCTGTGTTCTAATCCCTGTTACAAAAGTAATTCCTGCGTGAACTCAAACAGCTAATCTAAACTATGAGTCTCAGTGTCTCTTTCTATTGAATCGTGCTGCACCAAATGATTTTCAGAGCCTTATAAATGACAATAATTTATACTATAATAATTAAAGTCAAATTGTTTTCCATGCTTAAAAATAAAAAGATAGAAAGAGTAGGGGGAGATAGAGAGAGAGAGAGCGAGAGAGCATTTAATATTTTGATGATAGTCAATGATTATCCATACCTTAATTCTCCAACAAGGGATGTTTGCCTGAAAAAAGACACTAATAACTTGAGACATAAAAATGGAATAGCTAATTATCTGCCCTAGAATCTCTAAGATTATCTGATTCATCTCTAGTAGGGAGCGAGAAAAAAATACATTTGGACTCTTAGTCCTTCATCACATTCAAGGAGATTAAGAAAAAACTCAGGTACAAATATTAGCTATTCTAGAAATCACATGTAATGGTGTGCAGTTAACTACACAAGAAGTGAGTACTGTTAAATACATTTGTTCTGCAATTCTTCTTTGCATCAATTTGGAACACCAAGAATGCCTGAAAATGTGTCATAGGAAGAGTCTTGGTCCCCATTTAAAATTTTTATATTATAAATAACAGTTGTATGAATTATTTATTATAAGTGTTTATCTTTGGATAACTTTAGAGATTTAGGAGAGCTGGCAAGGTGTGATAATTGAGTTTACTCCCAGCAATGAGGCTACCTGAGTTCTAAACTTGGTTTTATTCCTTACCAGCTGTGAGACCATGGGATGCTAGATACTGTATACAATTCCTCTGTGCTTCAGTTTCACTGTATATAAAATTGGAGTAATATTGGCATCAAATTAATATTGACATATAAAATAGTACATAATACTGAGAAAAAACAAGAGGCATTAATGTGGTTCATAGTATAATCATTATGAAGTGCATGACAGAATGCCTGACAAAGTGTAAGTGATGAATAAATTATATCACCAGTGCATGTACAAATCATTTCCATCTATATAGGAGCTCTGGAAACTGATACAGAAGTGAGAAAAGAGATAATGAGGCCATAGAATTTGGCATATGTCTCTGCCTTGTACCATATTGTAACATTCTTGGGGGGATAGGCAATGATTCAGATACATTTTTGGGGTTAGAAATCCTAACAGCAAGAACACTTATTTAAGGTTGTCCTTTTCTTTCTCATAGCAATACAGATAGCAGGAAATTACCTTGAATTCAATAAAAAGCTTCCAAGAAGTGTGAGGTTGGACATCGAGGACCTCAGGAAAGTTGTCTGCAGGTAGACTGCCCTCACAAAAGGCCATGGTTTCCTAGAGGCACAAAGTAAACTTCTTGAAGAGGATTGGATAATTACCCAATTGTCAAACGAAAAGCAATACAGTAATGTTGCTTGTATTTTTCCCATTGTCGTTATTTATTAGGATGCTTTTGAAATATATGTATTTTAAACTTTCTTGAAATGACTTTCAAAGTTCTATTCAATTGTAGACAATTTTCATTACATTTTGTGACATACCATTCTACAGTTTCCTACACTGACACATTATACTCACACAGATGGACACTAGACTTCCCTAAGTCCCTACTACTGTAATGGATGTAAAGATTATTATACCTACACGTGGCCTGTATAAGATTTTTTCTTAGATCCAAGTGAGGTGGTGCACACCTGTAATCCCAATACTTGGGAGACTGAGACAGGAGGATCTCAGGTTCTTGGACAGCCTCAGCTACTTAGTAGTGAGGCCCTCCTCAACTTATTGAGACCCTGTTTCAAAGTAAAAAAAAGGGCTGGAGGTGTAGCTCAGAGGTAGTTCACCCCTGGGTTCAATTCCTCCCCCCAAAAAAGATTTTTTTCTTAGATTTTTTTCTAGGAGAATAGTTTATGAATAGTTTTATAAGTCTACAGTCTTGCCTATGTTTTGTATGATCATATTTTCTAAGTTGCATTCTAAAAAATTATTTTTTGAAGGTTGAAAGGAAATTCTGATCCAGACTTAAAGATGTAAGTCCACACTATGTGGTTCTGAGCTGGAGATTTAGCCATAATTATATGCCCTGTATATTTCTTCCCCCACCTTGAGTATCAGCTGCAACTATGAATTTGGTGAGATTAATTCATGTGATTAGGTTATGTTAAGTAGCAGAGTTGACCTTAAGAAAGGGAAATTATCTTCGGTGAGCCTTACTTACCATGTCAGTCATTCAGAGGGACTCATCCATTCCTGGATACAGAGGTTTGTTTAGAGAGAGATTATCCATTACTGGCTTGAGAGATGGGGATAAAGGAGACATAGCAAGGACTTGAGAGGAGGATGTAGGGGTTGAGAATCACCCTGGACAACAGCTAACAGGAAAATGGTAACCTCAGTCCTACAACCACTGAATCCTGCCAATAACCATGTGAGCTAGAAAGGGAACTTCAAATTCCAGAAAGGAACGCAGATGGGCTGACACGTAAATGTCAGTCTCATGGGAATCAAAGCTCTCAGCCATGCTTTAAGCCCTTCAAAACTGTGAGATAATAAATGGATATTATTTTAAGCTACGAAGTTTGTGTAATTTTCTAGGTAGCAATAGAAAACTAGTTCAAGTACTGAAAAGCTGTCAGGCTCACAATGATTAATTTTAAGTTTTCCAAAGTTCTAGTTTTTACTAGAAAGCTCAAATTGTTTCAAATACTCCCATTCTTGGCACACCCCAGAAATTATCCCAAACTTACTGGTTTTGTGTATCATCAGGTTGGCTGTCCTACTAAGCTGTTCTGACTTCTACCAACTATAATTAAAATTATATGAAGTACATTGAGGACCATCATAAAACTGAACTAAAAATCAATAACAGAAATATATCTGAAAATGTCAAATATTTGAAATTAAACAACACACTTCTAAATAATCATGTTATTATTAAAGAGGAACATTAATATGAAATCAGAAATATTTTAACGACTTTAATATAAAACACAGTAGTCAAAATTTGTTCAAAGTAAGTAAGACAGTGCTTAGAGAAGATGGTATAATAATTCTATGCTTTTATTAGAAAATAAGAAAGTTCTTAGATTAGTGATCTAAATTTATTCCTTAATAAATTAGAAAAGGAAAATGTATCAAACCCATACCAAATACACAGAAGGAAACAATTAAGATAACTGAAGAAAGCAATGATATTAGGACCAGAAAAATACTAGAAAAAAGTCAGTGATACTGAAAATTGAAGCTTCTAAGATAAGACAGAAGTTACCAGTTTTAAAAAATGAAATAAAAGGCATCACTTCACATAATACAAACATTAAAGCTATAAAAATATAGTACTTCAAAAAATCTTATTATGCCTATAAATTTGACAGCATAGATGTTGTCAACAATTTTCTTGAGCAACATAAAATAACCAATATCATTCAATTTATAGCTGGTTGCCCCTACATATCTTTAAAATTTGAATTTTAAGCTAAAGATTTTCCTAGATGGAAAATTCAAGACACGATAGCTTCATTGATAAATTCTACCATATATGTAAAGAAGAAACTCTAAAAATGTTACATAAAATCTGCCAGAATTTTTTAAAAAGAAAAAGCTCTTAGCAATGAATTTGGAGGCTAGGATAATACTGATACCAAATCCTGGAAAAGTAAAATAAAGAAAATTGTAGACCAATATCCCTCATGAATATGGACCCAAAAGAACAATGATATATAGCAAATTTAATCCACCAATATAGTAAAAGAATCCTATGTCAAGACCAACTTGCTTTTGCCCTTGGAATAAAAAGCTCCAGCAATATATTTTGAAAATTGATCATTGTAAATCACAATAGACAGATGAAGAAAATACACATGATATTTTCAATAGACTTAGAGAAAAGCAGTGTGTGGCGGGGAGGAGCTTCTGAGGATTGTATAGCAGTATAGCTCAGGGGCATTCTACCTCGGAGCTCTACTGTTAGCCCTATTTTATTTTTTACCTTGAAACTGGGTCTCATTATGTTACTACACACTGGCCTTGAACCTGCATCCCTCCTGTGTTAGCATCTCAACTACCAGGATTACAGGTGTTCACCACTGCACCCAGCTCAGAGAAAGGAATTTGATAAACCTCAATATCCATTTACAGTTCTTTAAGTGCTCAGCAAAAGAAAATGGAAGGAAACTTCCTCAAACTGTTATAATAAAATAAATAAAAGTCATTCATATTGGAAAAAAAGAAATAAAACTTTATTTGATGATGATAGAGCTATTTATGCAGAAAACCCTATGAAATCTATAAAAAATACCAGAAATAATGACTGATTTGTAAGATTGCATAATTAAAGATCAAAATTCAAAGCCAAATTTATTTTTGTCTACTAGCAAAAGTCACAAATCAACTTTTTAAAAATCATGCTATTTACAACCACATATTGTAAATCACATAAAGAGGTATCTCAAAAAATGGATTGTGGTCTAAATTTAAAACCTAAAACTGTTAAGCTTTAGGAATAAAACATAGGAAACAAATATATTTGGAAAGATTTCTTAGCTATGACTCCCACACCATGATTCATAAAATAAAATCTGAAAAAATAGACTTCACTTTAAACATCTAAACATTTAAAAATACTTGCTCTTTGAAAGACACTGATAAGAAAATGAAAAAGCATGTCATACACTGGAAGAAAAATCTTTACAAAACACCTATATGACAGATATTTGTATCTACAATGTAAAAACAAATCTCGAAATTCAATAGCAAGAATGCACACACACACACACACACACACACACACACACACACACACAAGCCCAATAAGAAATAGGCAAACTATTTCAATAGACCCAAGAAGATATATCCAGGGAGGATGAGTACATGAAACCACTCTTTACATCAGAATTAGAAGCCATTAGGAAAATAAAAACTACAACCACAGTAAGATGCCACACTCTTTTTAAAATGGCAAATATAAAAGACAAAAAAAAGTTGATACCAAGTACCAATAAAATGCATTGTGACTGGAATTCTCATGTATTGTTTAAACTGCAAAATAATACAGACAATACAGACACTTTGTAAGAGTGGGACCCTTTCTTTCAAAGTTAATCATATATCTGTCATGTGATTAATCAATGCCATTTCTCATCACTTACCAAGAGAAAAAAAAAATGGAAACCCAGGTTCAAAATAAATCTACGCACAGCTGGGCATGGTGGCGCACGCTTGTAATCCCAGTACTTGGAGGCTGAGACAGGAGGATTGCAGGTTTGCGGCTAGCCTCAGCTACTTAGTGAGGCCCTCTGCAACTTTAGTGAGAATTACTGGGAGAAGTGTCAATTTGGTCTGAACTTGGTCACCTACTTACGTTATCTTTTACTGATAGTCCCTTCAATGTGAAATGGAATGTGGAAAGAACAGATCTCCAATGGAACATCAGTATGGTGTTAATAAAATATGCAGGAAATAATGGTGCACATATAAAAATCATGTATGTAATATTATATATTAAGTATATAAGATTATGTATTACCGATATATGTATATAGTATAATGTATATTACATTTATTATATTTTGCTAAAATATTTATATATTCTACAAATATATACATACTATTAGTAAATATATATATATATACTATGATATCATTACATATATTATCTGTGTATATATGAAAATATTTATATATACTTTTTTCTATGCTTATTAAAAACATGTCAACAAAAAGTACAAAATTATTTCATTTAGGATACACTCACAGGGTGATAACAACTGCATTGAATATGTGCTGATATAAAGATCCAATGACCCTCAACCTATCATCTTTCAAGGCTACATGGTCCAAAGACCTGTTAAGTGAATGAGCTAAAGATCAAACTAAAGTTTTACTGATTCCACTCTATCAGATTTCCCTCTTTAATAATCACCTATTACATATTTTTTCATTATCTTTCATCACCTGGCCATAGAGTGGTATGACTATGGAATCTATAAGTTTATTGGTTTTCAGAGTATGCAGGGCATTTTATAACCCCAAAATATGTTAACATGAAGCTTCTTCAGAGTAACTATCTTACTTTGTGTGCTTTTTTCTAAAGAACTGGATTTTTAAACATTAAATGTACCCAAGCCATCTCTATCCAACACAAATTGAAATGGAGGCACAACTGACTTTCTGTCCTAAAAATGATGAAGCAGCCAGTCCCCAAAATTTGGATCATTATATTCATTTTCAATAGTGGCATTTGCAGAATGACCATCAACCTTACTTAAAGTCTATCAAAACTGATTGTTAGGAAAGTACTGGAAACATAATAAGTTCTTAAGAAATTCATAAGTGGTCGGTATTCCATTTGTCTCAATCTTCCTTAAAATTGAATTTGCTGGTTAGGCCTCAATATTGCCTTAGCTGTAGAAAATGAATTTTTAAAAGAATAAATTAGAATGCATTTTGCTTTATACATCTTGACTCAGACCCATAAGGGTGGAACAGAGCTGAGTAGGATCAGCAAGGATACGATATTCACTAAAAACATACTGTATGTTCTTAAAATTTTCTTGCAAGCTTGTTATTAAAAAAAATAAAAGCAAAGCAGGAACAGGGTAAGCTCTCCACTAAAAGGGACCTGCATTGAAGACACTTCTGACATAGTTTGGTTTGTTCTACTTTGGGGGAGTCAGGACAGGCATAAGCAGACATGGTAGTACTCGAGCGCTCTAGTAGACCTCAGATATTAAAGCCCAACTTAAAGAAAAGAAGAGGTTGTTTTACATTTCCAGAAATGGACAGTTCCGGACCCTTTTCCTGAATGCAACCCTTTATCATGGCCTTCTCTCAAACTGTGCCCCCACTTCCCTAAATACACCTCTTATATTTCGCAAAAAGAAAGAAAAGAAAAAAAAATCTTGCCTCCATGATATGTCTAATTATATTTATGGATGCAATGTTACAAAAGAAAAATAAATATATGCTGTTTTAACCAAGCTGAAGAGAAGTGAAGGCTGTAATAGCTATCATTAGTAATAAGGCCTGTATATTCCTCTGTCTTTTCATATAAATTGAGATGAGCCACATGATAGAACCAAATTAAATAAAAGCCTTGCCATTGCTTGTTGACTGTGAGGTGGGGCAGTTCTAGTGGAGAAAAAAACACTGTATCCAGAAATTTTTCTATTTAAATAATTGAGAACACCTGGTACAAGTGAACTAAGGCCAATTTTGCTGATTTTTGTGGGGTTTTTTTGTCATTTTGTTTGTTACTCAATTTTAGTGAGCCAACAAAATTAACTGTGAATACATCTGCTATTTGCATTCTCTAGGAAGGCAAAACTGTTTTTATTTATAAGAACATCATGAAAATATTTGGTTTTCTCATTACTGATTTAATCATGGGCAGCTTATATCAACATTATATTATTAAAAAGCTTTCACTTTAAAGAGAAAATGGGCTTTTCAAACAGACAGTAAAGGGAAAGAGGTTCTTGACACTGGTCTAGGCAAAGATTTTTATTATGGCCTTAAAAGAACAGCCGACAAAAGCAAAGATAGATGAATGGCATTGCATCAAACTAAAAGGTTTCTGCAGAGCTAAGAAAACAAACAGAATAAAGAGACAGACGAGAGAAAGGGAGAAAACTGTTTGCAAATTATGTCTGATAATGGCTGAGCATCTAGAACAAATGAAGAATGAAAGAAGCAAGAAGACGAAGAACCTGATAAAACAGTGGGTCAAAAGGAATAAACAATGACCCATGAGTATATGCAAAAAATGCTCAACATCACCAATCATCAGGGAAATACTAGTCAAAACCACAATGAGAATTTCTCTTCTGTTAGAACGGCTATTAGCAAAAAGAGAAAAGACAACAAATATTGAGAATTATGTCCATCGTCTTCTGTTCCTGTGACAAAATACCTGAGAAAATCCACCTGGAGGAGAACAGATTCCTTTAGGCTCAGAGGTTTCAGTACATGATCACCGGGTTCCATTGATTCTGGGCCCGTAGGGAGGCAGATCATCAAGGTGGGGAATGCATAGCAGAACGAAGCTGCTCACCTCACAGTGGCTAAAAAGAGAGAGAGTGAGACAGGGGTGGGAACAAGATTTACCCTTTCAGGCACATCCCCAGTAACCTACTGCCTCCAACTAGTCCCCATCCTGTACGTCTTGCATCACTTCCCAACATGCCGTTCAATTACGAGAAGAGCAGTGGAGTGGATGAATCCACTAATGAGATCATATCCTGTGTGATCCAATCATTTCTCAAAAGCCTGGCCTCTGACCATTGATGCACTGGGATCAAGACTTCAAGACATGAGTCTTTGGGGAACATTCCAGGTCCAAATCGTAATGACAAAGATGTGGAGAAAAGAGAACTCTTTTATACTGTTGATGAAAATGTAAATTGCTTTGGCTATTATGGAAAATATTATAGAAATGTCTCAAAAAAGAAAAAAAATGAAACTATCATATGATCCAGCAATTCTACTTCTGGATATACACCCAAAGGAAATCAAAGGAAATAAAATTGATATCTTAAAGAGTTATCTGCACTCTTATATTCATTGTACCATTATTCTCAATAGCCAAGGTATAGAGTAAACTTTAGTGTCCATTGGCAGATAAATGGATAGAGAAATGTGGTGTATGTATACAATGGAATATTATCAAACCATAAAAATGAAATCTTGTTATCTGTGACAACATGGATGAACCAGGCTATGATTTGGAGGTAGTTTGTCTCCTAGGGGTTTATGTACTGATAGGTTATTTTCCAGTGTAACAATGTTAGGGGGCGGTGGAACCTTTAAGAAGTAAGGCTTAATGGGAGGTCATTACGGGTACTGCCTTTGGAAAATATTAAGGTAGTTGTTATGGAACTTCCAATTAGTTCTCCTGAGAGGACTGTTATATAAGAAGAAAACCTGGCCTTTCTCCTGATTCTGTCTTCCTCTCTAGCAATGTAAAATGTAATCTCTCTCTCTCTCTCTCTCTCTCTCTCTCTCTTTCTGTCTGTCTCATGCACATGCTCCGACAATTGTGATGCCATCTACCATTAGGTGATGTAGCCAGAGGGACCCTTGTCACAACTGAGGCAATGTAGTTTGGACTTTCAGCTTCTAAGACTATGAGCTACATAAACCTCTTTTATATAATTACACAGCCTCAAGTATTTCACTATAGTAACAGAAAATGTACTCAGAATAAGAGGGACCAAAGATGCAACCCCAGTTAGAGACTGAAAGCCTAGAGACTTGCTGAAGAATCTCTGGAGAGGCTCCCTTTCGAGTGAATGAAGGATCTGGAGTCCAGTGTACACGTGTGATGTCAGCAGTAACAGATGCATCTTTTCAAGAAGACTGGAAATTGTGTCTGCTGCAGCTTTCCCCTGCTCCATCTTTGTGTTTCATCTGGGCCCCCACCATATTGGGCAGTGCCACCCACATTCATGGTGGGTCTTCCTTCTCAATTAATGGTCTAGAAACATGTGCATAGATACACCCAGAAATCTCTTAAACCCAGGCGTTTTCTAAGCTTCTCTCAATCTAGTCAAGTTGACAAACCAGACTAAAGATGACAAGCGGTTGTATGCATTCCTTATGGCATAGTAAATGGTGAATCCCCAAAGGGTTCCCATAGAACACAATCATTGGTGGCTTTTCTGACCTTTTGTGTTGTTTCCCTTCCAGCATTTTTATATACCTGGAGATTTTTATCCCCTTCTTTCCCTGCCAGGCACAGAAATTCTTGCATTTAACTGTATTTAGTATGGGCCATCACTATTTTCTTGTTTTTGGGAACCATCCTAATAGTGAGCTTAGAACATCATTTAGGACTCTAGAAGCATTCAAGATAAACACATTCAAATAAAAAAAATCCCCTCTGATTGATCACCCTAGGAATCCAGTTCCACGCTTGTTCCCAAGATTCCTCCAATACTAGGTCTTTCAACCCCTTTGGGATTAGTTCCTTCTCTCCTTTATTGGGACTTACATGTGCTTAACTGGATTCCTAGTAAATTAAGCAGAAGGGAGATGAGAGGGCAATTCCTAATGGGAACATAATGGCCCGGAGGCAAGGAAGTAGTGTTAATTGGAAGGTATAGGCCAATTCTGCCATTTATTTCAGAAATATTGGGCAATTAAATATGTCTAGGAGCATCCGCTCAAATGGCTGTATTCTCATATATTTTCCAAGTAGAGCTCGGACCTTGGTGTAACAGACATGTTTGGTTGACATTTCACATAATATAGCCACTCTGTTAAGTTCTGGGTCTGTTCCTCAGTTTCTCGGCAGAAGGTGATAATCTCTTTCATAAACTGCCAGGGATCCCTTTGGCCTTCACGCTCAGTTTTCAATAGCTCATTGTTCCCTAGGGAGTCTTGCCTTCTTTATCTAGGTGACTTAGCAGTGACCTTCGGAACACATTGTCTTTATAATTACTATTCTCCTGTACAAAAAAGAAAAATTACAGAAAAATTAGAAATTTCACCAGTACACCAGCTAGTATATTCCCTTCTACCAGTGCATCATCCCGATTTACCACAAGGGAGAGTCTTAACAATTGCACTGCCACCTGCAGCCCGAGATGTCATCTGGGCTACCCCTACCACTCGTGACTAGGCAGAAAGTGATTCAGCTTCAAAAATGTGTTTTATCACTCAGTTTCTTGGGATGTTCCTGGTATTGGCTATTGCAGATTATGTTTTATAGAAGCAGAAGCTGAGGTGAAATGTTGTAGTAAGGTGTTTTTCAGTTGGACATGGTGGCATATGCCTGTAATCCCAGTACTTGGTGGGCTGAGACAGGAGGATTGCAGGTGTGAGGACAGATGTGGTACTTAGAAAGCCCTTGTTTCAAAATAACAAATAAAATAAGGCTGGGGTTGTAGCTCAGAGATAGAAGATCCCTGGGTTCAATTCCCAGTACCACACACAAAAAACAATAATTTCAGGGGTCGATATTTGTGGAGAAGAGACAGAGAAAGCAAAATTAGGAAGCGAAAATGTCTATGTTGTTGAACGAAGAAAACCACAGTCAACTACAACTCTGGGGTATAAATGGCCCATGAGATGTGTCTGTGTTGGGCCAAAATACTTAGGCCTTTAAGCCCCTGCCAGTAACAGGCATTGCCTATTGGATACTTTGGTTATGACATGCTTATGAGCCATGTAGTTTTCTGCAGCTGAGGCAAACATTTGACATGGAGACCCTGCTGTTTCCTGGCAAAATGCAAATGCATACTTCCTTCTAGAAAGATCTGGGCAGTTCATACCCCTGTCAGCCATATCCCCTGACCTAGCTCCTTCATATGAATACGCCTTGATGCATCTATAGGCTGGGAGTGGAGGAATTATATGAAGTGAAAGATGGTCAGCAAATTCATCTGAAGATCAATAGAGCTCCTGAAATTTCATTAGCTCTAGGTGCCTTCTGGGATGAAGATGGTGAAGTTGAGTTTTGATGGAATTCATGAACTATTTTGGTTTGAACCAAGACTAGTGATTTCCATTTGGCAGGTCACTGTGGCTGTCTGTGTCGCAAAGAAGCTTTCTGAGTGCACCCCCCATCATCTATCTGTCCTTGAACATGGTGGTTTACCAAAATATTTTGTTATTTTATTGCATCTATTATCTAAAAATTTCTTAGAACTCTCTAGTTTTCTTCTTTTGAAGTTCATTTTCACTAAAACTTCCTCATTGAGAAAATGGATGGGGAGACTACCTTCTGCTCACCAAATTCTCCCATCACTCCACTATACTTTCTAATTTTGAAGTTTTCTGGGCTATGTAGCTAGTTCTGTCCAATGAACATAAGCAGATATGAGTCAGATAAGAGATACGAGTCACTTCTAAAGTGAGACATCAAAAAGTCCACATAGAATTCTCCAGAATGTTTCTTTTCCTACCAAAGTAACTGTGGAAGCAGTATGTTCCTAGTGATGGAGTGTCCATCAATCATCTCTGGGTGACTGGACTACTCAGAGACCTCAATGTCATAAATGAAACATCAGTGAAAATACATTTTTGCTCCATTGAGCCACTGAGACATGGTGATTATTTCTTATAAAGCTCTTAGTGCATATTATCATAAGGAAACTGAGATTTCACTGGGAGAACTAAATTGCAAAGTTTCCTTCTCCCCAACCATGCCAGTTTGGCCATGTCTCATACTGAGAGGTGAGGAGCTATCTAAAGATTGGGTAGGTCACAATATATCTCTTTATGGATGGAGAGTGGGGAGAGCTTTGCCCTCAATATGACCTTCAATATATCTGAAACCCACATCACTAAATCCTAGTTCTGCCCTAGAGAGCAAAAAGTCCGTACTAAGCAAATTAGCTTCTGTAAAATGCTTTAAATGATGGTTGATGTATACTTAAAAAGAGTTTTAAGTGTTAGCTCTTACTATTCTCTAGAGTTAACCTGCATGAGATGAGAAGCTTTAGCTCATTTTATTTGGAACTTTTACCTCAGCACCTGGAACCCTGCCTAAAACAAAGTAGGCTTTCAATCAATATGTGTTAAATGGATGAATGAATAAATGGATGTAAATAATTGATTTTCCCTCCTTCCTCTCTATTCTTGATATTTCTGACATATTAACTGTCCATGATCAGAATAAAGTAGATATTTTCCTTGACTTTCTCTATGCCATAGATGCTTTCTTGAGGTTGTTCACTTCCTTGATGCATAGTATTGCCCACTAGTGTCTTCCCTACCATATTGAAGAAGTGTTCATTCCAGTCAGCTGACACAACTATTCTATTGAAAAAGAAAATTTTCTATCTTTAAGCTTAAACCTTATGCAGATGTAAAAGGCAACAAGAATTCAATGATGTAAGTTATCTCTATGAAATAATACTGGTTGTAAATTTCCTTTTACAGCATTAAGTTGGTAACATTTACCTTCTGTTCTGTACTTTATATTGGGAATTTTATGAAAAGCATCTACATTAGTAGGATTTTATTAAGACATTTACTATGGAATCAACGTCTGCTCTTTTATTGCATTTACTTCCCTGCACCGCTCTAAGTTATATTTCCACTGTGAAATTTCCTTGCATCTTCTACCATTATTTTGTATTTAAGAAAACTATCAAAACTAAAGATTGCTTTCATATCCCACAAACCTCAAAGACTGTCTCCTTGCTCTTCTGTACTCAGATCATTCTCTAGGTTGGCTTCATACCTGTTTCCCTAGGACTTCACATCCTGGGTGTGCTCCTTTTGGTGTGTAGATCTCCTGTCTTTTTGTTTCTTGATTTCCTCCCTGCTTTTCCTGGAGAACACCCTTACAATTTCCCCAAGAAAGAGTATGAGAGAGAAAAACTGTCAGGATAATATCCCAATCAAATGTATATATGTTGGTAAAAAACATGTTCTTTGAGAACATTAAAAGTGTTGTTCCTTTACTTTTACTTTGGTTAAATAAATTTTCATTTCAGTCTGATTTTATTTACTTCTTCGGTAAGTTGGCATTTTTCTTGTCTAAGTACTTTTTGGCAGTTTTATCTATGTTGTTTAGAAATTTCAAAATACTGTAACTAAATATGGGTTTTTTTAATCATTTTCCCCTGAATACTGAATAGGCCTTTTAAGTTTGAAAGTAATGTTTCTTTCTGAAAACTCTTTTATTATTTTCATGATAATTTCCTTTGGTCTGCTTTTTCTCTTTTTCTAATCTTCCTAATAAAATAATGAAATTTCTGGTTTAATTCCTTCTTTTTTTTAACTTTTAACTTTCTTGTTTTTTTCCTGTTTTTAGACTCCAATTTCTAATCTAGAGATTAGTTCAACTTTAGACTGCTATCATAAAAAGCACTTTTTTTTAGTTTCTGCAATTGTACTGGTACTTTCAAATCTGGCTTAATTTTTACTTTTTTAGAGCATTCACATTTTGTAGATAACTTTTATTATTCATTTTTTGAATGTGTTAATAGAGTTTGGCATAATTTCTTTATCTTGATTAAATTTTATTCTTTCATCTTTTTTCTCAGGTCATGTTTTTCTTTTTATCTTACTTGAGCTTTTTTCTTTTTTTCTTTCTTTCTTTTAAGTAACAGCTTATTCTCAAATACCTAGAAAACCTTTGTGGATTGAACATGGTTAGATATAAAGCAAAGAGACGCACTCATTAGGCAGCCCTGTGGATATAGAAAGGCTTATTGATTGGCAGGCTCAATTTGATGGAGAGTAGCTATGGAGACGGCATTTGATTTTAATGTTCTTGACTCTTGGAAAATGAAATTTAAATTAAATTTTATTTAACAAATAATACACATTGTACAAAAAAAAATAGAATTTTGAGCTGGATGCCATGGGGCAGGCCTGTAATTCCACTGCCCCTGGAGGTGGAGAAAGGAGACTCACAAGTTCAAGGCCAACCTTTATGAAACAACTTAGCAAGACTCGGCCTCAAAATAAAAAAAAAGAAAAGGACAGGGGATATGGGGGATATAGTTTGGTGGTAGGGCGCCCCTGGGTTCAATACTCAGTATTAAAAAAACATTTTAATATCTTTGAAGTCCCCAGCAATACTTTGATAACATCATCATAATTTACCAAGTGGCTCTCTAGAGTTTGCCAAGAATTTTACAATATGCATATATATCCTTGGGTAATCTATTGTTTCATTTTTACATGTTCATGAGAGGAGACACATCATATGTATTATTCTGTGACTATATTATTTTTCATATAGCATAACTTTTATGTGACTCATTGATATTGATACATGTCACCGTGGGTCATTTATTTTCACTGTTTCTGCCAAGCATCAGGGAATATATAAGCCAACGATTAATCACTTTCAACTCTATTCCTGCCTTGAGAGCTTCAGATTAAGTAGAAAAACCCTAGGAGTATTCTATGTGGTTATGTTCCCACACAGGCTTTATTTTACCTCCACCCAAAGTAACTTTGAGTAAGCACAATTCTTCAGTGTCTTCTTTAGAGGGGTGAATAGCTTTTTTCCCCTAATTCACTCATGGAGAGTGTTATGGCTTAGATATGAAGCGTCTCCCAAAGTCTCAGGTTTTCAAGGGTTGGTAACCAGCCTGGGGCACTATCAGGAGGTGATAGAAACATGCCCTAGTGGAAAGAAGTTATCCACTTGCAGGCGTATGCGGACCCTGGCCCCTTCTTCATTTTTACTTCCAGGCTACCATCATGGGTCTTGACACAGGCCCAAAGTGATGGGGCCAAAGGACCATGGACTGAAACTTCTGAAACCATGAGCTAAAATAAATTGTTCCCCTTTTGTTTATGTCAGGCATTTTGTCACAGCAATGGAAAGCTAACTGAGACAGCATATTCTCTGATGTTTCTTGGCAGCAAGTGGCATCTGTAGTACTGTTTTCTGTATCATGAGCACCCGAGCATGAGCTATTGGAGCAAAGCAGATGCCCTAGGACAGAGGCCAGATGCAGAACCTGCTAACTTCTTGCACTCCACACTACAAATGAGCCTTATTTAGTTTTGCTATGACAGTTCTTCATATAGAAAAGCATTTGTAGGTATGTTTTTTCTAATCTTTTTAAGTGTTTCATTTTGAGAATGTATGTATATTTATAGAGACATGTTGCCAGAAAAGCGAGTCCCCACTATTTTGCCTTACCATTCTTGTGATGCTTTTTAATTTTGCAGGACTGTTATGCATCATAAATTAGTGCTGTAAGATGGATGTGTTTATGTTATGAGTGTTGAGGTGTTAAAGCTGGAGTATGTCCATTTTAAATTAATTCTCTGGCCCATGTTGCAGTTCCTTTTTCCCTTTTCCTTGCTGTCCTCATCTCTAGTTCTTTCTGGGTTGCATCTATGAACCGGGGCTTCCTGGAGTAAATGTAGCCTTCTCTGCTTCTATGTCACACACACCTAACATTTTCCCCAACCTGCTTTGTCATTCTCCACTTATTTCTTACTTTCAACAATCTGTTAAAAGTCTTTTCTTTTAAAGGTCCACCTCTGATTCTTTCCATTTGTGTAAGTCTATGACTTTTAAAGAGATTCTTGTGTATAATTTAATGGTATTGCAAGTAGATGATATAAAATATGATAATCTAATTGCTGCACTTTAAGCTCCACCAGGGCCTTTATTCCTTTAAGATACATTAACATCATTAACTTAAATTCTATCATCTAATCATCGAAACCACTCGGTGAATAACATTACCATCACAGCTGTTTGTCAAATAAATTCTAAGTTAGAATTATATAATTTAAAATAAATTGATTCCTCAATGTTATTTGCTTCATATCTTGTATATAAGTGGAGAAAACCCTCTGTTTACTTCTCAGATGAAAATAGGACTTAAGCCAAAATCTAACTATAACACAGTATATAATAGAAGCACCTAAGGCCTTCAAAATTGGGAGACAAGGTAGAAATCAGTGAACCAGAATTTAGGGACAAGTTTGGGCAGTTCACAGAATACAATCAATCTCAGTATAAATCTTAAGCCATCACTAACAGCCAGGCAAATCTAAAGCAAATGACCTAATTTATCAGATAATTAATACCATTATCTCAAATATAACAAAACCCTGCCTAATGGGATTTTTAATGTATTAAAAAAATCCATTTCCTGGCACTTAATAGGTGGTCAGAATGATGGTTGGTCTTTCACATTTTTTGTCCTGCCTTGCCTGTTTTTCCAATTTATTAGAATAATGCCAGTTATAAAACATAGATACTGGCTGACTAAATACTTGATAGAGTTCACTTTAAGAGAAAAAAAATTGTCTACCCTTACAGCTCATACCTTCCCTCTTATCAGGAGTTATTTTCTGGGAGTCCCTAACTCAGCACATGATATTGTAGGGACAGAGGCTAGAAGCTGAGTCTCTATATTAGGTTTGGTGTAAATAATTTGATTTATTCAAATGAGTCACAATTTTGCTTGACACATTGCTTAAACTGTCAAAAATCAATTCAGATGTTAAATACCATTGACAATAAGTTCAGGTGACCTTTAGTTTTTGGAAAGCATTTTGATAATTATTCATCTATCAACTTGCTAATGTCTACTGGATTTTACCCTTTTGCATGAGGCATGCATTTATAGGTATTTTATGAAAGAAATGTATTCCTTATGCATTGGCAGGACCTCAAACACAGCTGGGGACTCCGTTCAGCCATCAGACTTCCTCCTTCACCATAATGTCTAAGATCATTACAAAAACTTGTCTTTGACACTTCTCATATTCATACCAACAATCTGGATGTGGTTTCTCTCCATTCCTAGGGAATTACAAATAGATAATCAGAGCTTCATCTTCCTTGGGGCTGAGGCCTCAATGAGCTCATAATAGGAGAATGAATGTGCTCTCCAGGAAATGGTCCTCATGACTACTGGGATGTTTGTTTTAAGCTAGTTTTTCCTATCCAACAATTTACGTCTGTAGAGGAAATAAGTAAGTTTATGGACTCTTCTTTCTTCTGCAATTCAATATATTATTATTAATGCCTCCCACATTTAAAACATGCTGATAGGTACAAGTATTAGATTATATATGATAACTTGGATATAGTCTTGCTCTCAAATGTATATAATGCTATGATATGTATTATAAAATTGTTTAAAATACCCTGGGCATAAACAGAGTTTTTGTAAATGAGAAGTTAAGATGGGATTTAAATCAGAGGTTGGTTTTTAAATGATGAGTAGAATTTTGGCAAAGAGAAATACAGAGAAATAAACATTCTCAGCACATGAAATGAAATGTGGAATATGCACATGCACTTTGTGGGGTTCCCTCAACTTTGGGGTATAAAGGAACTGAAACTGATAAGAGGTTGTTCAAAGAGCACTTATTGAGGATATGGCTACAACCTGAAAGGATTCAGGAACAGTGAACTAAGGTGTCTGATGCTATGGAGATTCTTGCTCTGTCTCATATTTCTATTTCTTCCTGCATGCCTGCTTCATAGTATTGCCTGGGTGCAAAATAGCTTCCCTTGTTCTTCCCAGAGTTCAAGGGTTTATTTCTCCTTCATTAAAAGATTGACTGTACTGGACCTGCTATCTCCTAGTCATTTGTCATTACTTTGTTTTGTTTAATGTCTCACCCCTGGTCAAAGCAAGTTGTCTAAGACATTAAATTCACCTCAAAGAAAGAAGGCTTCTTTGAGTCTCAAGAGTGTCACCATCTGAATATGGTAGGAAAATGCCTGGAGTTCCCTTCAGAAGAAAGGGATATGAAATAACCATTCTACTTACATGCCCACTGTGGGGTGAACATCTGTTGGACATCTGACATATTGGAAATGTAACAAAATATGAATGTATGAGCACAAAGATTAATAAAACTAGATTGCTGGGATGATGTTATGATGACTTTGAATGAAATTTCAGGGAGTTACAATTTTATTCTTTAAATAAGAATAAAGCATCAAAATATTTAAATAGGGATGTGTCACTATCAGTAGTATTATACCTAGGTTCATATGGAAGTCAAATGTAGACACCATCAAAAGAGACTGCACCATTTCAGATGAGAAATGGTGATTTAGTCAAGGCATTGAAACTGGAAAGCAGAATGTCTAATATGAAATTGAATCAGCTGGACTTAGTGTTTGATATTTCAATATGAAAAAAATGACAAAAGAGAACTCATTAATATAGAAAGGAGACCAGAAGGGTAGAAGGAGAGGGTCAGGGAGAGTGGGGAGTAAAATTGACCAAATTCTGCTCTGTGTGTATACTAATATGTGACAACAAATTCCAATATTATGCATAATTGTTATGATCCAATAAAAAGCTTTAAAAATTAAAACAAATTTAAAAAGAGAGATAGGTAACAGTGTATAAACAAATTCCTCAAAGATGGTATGCTAGTCAGCTTTTCATTATTGTGACAAAATATTTGTAAAACACAACTTAGAGGAGGAGAGATTTATTGTGGGTCATGGTTTCAGCGATTTCAGTTCATGATCAGTTGGTTCCATTGATTTTGGCCTGCAACGAGGCAGAACATCACGGCAGAATGACGTGGCAGAGCAAAGCTGCTCATGTCATGACAGGCAGGAATCAGAAAGAGAGAGGAAGGGGCTGGGGACAAGATACAGTCCCCATGGGCACACCCCCAAGGACCCACTCTAGTCATCTAGATTCCACCTCCCACAGTTTCTACTACCTCCCATTGTCTACCCAAATTATGAATCCGTCAATGGACTAACCCACTGATAAGGCCAGAGCCCTTGTAATCCAATCACTTCACAAAGCCCGACCTCTGACCACTGCTCTACTGGGGACCAAGCCTTCAACACATGAATCTTTAGAAGACATTCCAGGACCAAAGCATACAGATAGCTTTTTCCTATCTACACTGCATTAACAGGGCTTTAAGTGACTTAAGAAATGAAGTCTGTCATTTTCTTTCATAGTTACAGCCCAAATGTGCATCCTTTTGAGTGTGTGTGGAGGGAAGGTTAGAATGGACTTGCGACTTTGCATTCCAAAGGGATTAAGGGCTGCCCAAGTTCACCCCGGCAGAAAGCTATCCTATAAGATGATTGTCATGCTCAGTCAATAGATAGGAAAGGAAAAGAGGACTATGGAGTCAAATTAATTTTGGAAATGCTGTATTAAACCATTTTAGAGAAATTCTTACTACTCCCAAGGCAACTCTAGACCTTTAATATATTAATGTTTGTGAGAATTTTTAAAAGCAGTAGTGTGGTATGCAGTTTCCCATATGACTATGAAACCACTTTTTAGAGGAAAACCTCCATGGACTAATGTTGTTTGAAACTCAGTATGGAATTCTGCTAAATTTAGAGCTTTCTTAGTATCTAAAATGCTATTTCCATTGTGAATATCATTTAGGATATTTCACCTTAAAGTAGTTACACTAGAATCAGAAGATACTCACTGCATTGTATTAAAATGACTTGGAATGATTACAACAATAAAAAAGCCCTCACCTTTCAGATTTGTAGATGAAATGCTCATATTTCTTGAGTATGTCTGGAAGGAAGGGCAGCTTCATGGCCTTTATATTCCTGATGGAACTAGACACACACCATGAGTTCTCCAGAGGAGAAAATTATACCATCTATTGCATTGTTGAAGAATTCTTGACCTGTGCTTTAGTAGAGAAAAGTACTACATATGCTATCATTCTGGACATAGAAATAAAAACTAAAGAGTAATATCTAATGAGACCTAAAAACTATTGCAGTAGAACAGTTCAGAGCAAATATATCCTAACATCCTGACAATCTTGTGTGAGAACACATTGTTAGGAAAATTACTTTGAAAGATAAAAGTAAATATTGTTGACCTCTAGACACTTAACTTTGATCAATTGTTTCCTTTAAACATAAATGTAATAATAAGCTTATATTAAAAGAGAAGCTATGTATTAAATACATTGTTTTCTTAATCAATTGAAAATTCAATTTCATATACATCTAATGTACTCTACATCTAATGATGTAACATTTCACATCACTCTTTATCTGAATGAACTTGGAACTACCTACATTAAAATGACTTAGGGAGACCCCAACTAAAAACCTTCTGAATCAGAATTTCTGAAGAGCTGGCCTGAGTATCTGCAATGTAATAAATACTCAGGTAATCTTATGCACATGGTATTTTTTTTATGGTACCAGGGATTGAACCCAGGGGCATTCTACCTCCGTGCTACACCCCCGGCCCTATTTTTTATACTTTATTTTGAAACCGGGTCTCACGAAGTTGCAGAGGGCCCCACTAAGTAGAGAGAGAGAGAGAGAGAGAGAGAGAGAGAGAGAGATAGGGAGAGAGAGAGAGAGAGAGAGAGAGAGAGAGAGAGAGAGAGGTGAGGCTGGCCGCGAACTCTGATCCTCTGGTCTCCGCCTCCCAAAGTACTGGGATTACAAGCGTGCGCCACCACGCCCGGCCTATGCACATGGTATTTTGAGTGACATTTCATTAGCTTTTGCTTGTCCTAACAATCTTTAATTGTTACTAACATTAAAAATTATTAGCCAACTAAGGACTCTATCATTCACTAGTTAATATATTATACATCCTCATTTTGACAACTACAAAGTCATATAAGGAATTGCCTCTGCTCCTAAAGTTCTTACATTACTTTTCTGGCTTAGATATTAAACAACAAATAAAAAGAAATTAGTTGGTATAGGATGAAATGCACAGAAATGTTGCATGGCATTTTCAGAGTTCCATTTCTACAGGTAAAAAAAAGTTGTTCTTTTTTTTTAAAGCCTAGTTCTCAAAAGTGGTTTACAATTAGTTTATCCACTGTGGAGGTGGATATAAGTGATAAGAATTTCATATACAAAGTATTTTAATATGTCATTCCTCCCAAGCCTTCTGAAGAAATGTCTATCAAATCAAATAGTTGACGCACTTTGAACACTTAGCTCCAAAAAGAAGATGACATTTTTCATTAGTTTAAGATTTATATGCTAAAGTATCTGTCACAATAATAATAAAATCTGACATTGCAGATCATCTGGGTTTTCCACGCAGCAGAGGTAATGTGTTCTTTGGAAGATATAAATGACAATTTGTTCAAATCAGAGATTCAAAAAAATTTAGACAAGCAGGGGAGCTCCAGAACTTTATATTTTACCATTTCAAAATCATTCACTTAATGATATTTATGTCATGTCAGCCATCATGATTACTATTTTGTATATAAGAATGAATATGTTATTATTTCATCACATACTGTTTTGTTATTAGCATTTTCAAAAAGGTCAGGTGCCAATCAGCTTAAATGTATGTACAAAGAGAGTTGGTTTTAGGTATAAATTTGAACATAATTATTCTGTGTCGTAGTTGAGTTCTCTGGGTTTTTTTCTTTTTTGCTTTGGTAACTGCAAATGTATGAAATTCTAGTCCATAGTTCATCAGAGCTCTGAGACATACACATAACTTCTAAACAAAGGGGGAGGAGTACCTTCTCAGAAAAGTATACAGGGTATTAATGTTCCAGGGCCATTTCCTTTCTGCATTGTAACAAAATCTCCTGTTCATGAAGTTGTGTCCCCCCAAACAGCCTGCATTACTCAAGCGAACGGCCACACTGTGTTCAGTTTTGCCATCCCAGTGTCTCTCATTGGATCTTAGCAGGTGCCAAATAAATTCAAGCCAAATAAAACTGAAAAGTGAAGTGAAATAAGTTTTCTACAAATCATTAAATTACAAATTTAAATTATAAAGATATTTACCAAAATAACCACCAAGACCTTAGTGTCTACTTGTAAGGAAGAAAATAAATGGCAGAAAAATCACATTCTAGGTTTCCTTTAGGTGTACGCTCCCAGCTATTCCAACCAACGTACATTTACTTTTAAATAAAAGGGAAAAAATGTGATCTCTTAGGGGATTCTTTAAAACTAAGAGATAATGATTTATTTTGAATGAAATAATTTGACTCCTTGTGTGTGTTGTATATTCTCAAGAAGTAGGTATGTTGTGGGACTCTAACTTCTTAAACTTAATTTTCTACACATGAAATGCTTATTTTAGTTTCTTTACCTAAAGAGGCCTTTTGGAACAGTCATCATTTTTTATTCTCTAAGCTACATTTTGTTGTCAAATCATATTTTGCATGAATACTGCAGAAACTTCTACTTGCACCCTTAGGGAATCTCATCGCATCTCCAGCCCAGGAAGGATTAATCACAGATAAGTGTAATGTGAAACTATAGCATTTTATAACATCACTAAAACATCATTACATAAACAGAGTGTCAAGAACTTTCAGAAATAAAGAGAGAAGCTCTCACATTGAAGATCACATTAGAAATAAAAACTCCTTCCTTAGAGAAATTCTCTAAGGAAGTTATATTTGAAAATACATATTCTAGTGCCTTCCACAAAACCATACACAATGTCTGAAGGAAGCTGGCATACCTATCCTCAATTTCTTAGATCAATGTCTCTTTCATGTTTCAGTTCCCCCTTTCTTTAATTTTCTTTATAAGATCTGTATTAATATATAGACCTTAATGAGATTAAATGAACTTTAGCCCTCTTTTAGCGTATAGCCCTCAATTTCAGCCTCCTAGTAGTACGCAGCCCATAAGCAAGGTAAAATGAAATTTCCAAAGTTATGAAATGAGCCTGGTTTAATGTCTATTTTTAAACTGTTGATACCAAGTATTCTTCAAACAGTAAATATCTCATAATGACTTTTACATTTCTTCATGTGAAGAATTACATATTAAATAAATGGAAGAGTAAAGCAGAACTCTATGTATTTGTGCTTGAAAGCATTAATGCATGTGTTCCTATCTTAGTTTTGAGGGTCTATTCAGAATGACTTTACAGTGTAGGGATTGGCATTTAGGAAAGTAAAAAAAATAGGGACTGATATGGGGAGTAATCATTTCATAACTCCTCCTTTCCTTTTGCTTAGTCAATTCACCTAAGTAACCAACAACAAGAGGGTACAAAAACATTTCACCCAGGATGCACTGGGTAATGTCATGGTGATAAATAATACCCAAATCTCAGTGACCTGTATCAAAAAAGGCAGATACCACACTCCTCCTTCATGTCCACTGAAGATCAGTAGGGAGAGCTCTGCATGTTTTACTGTTCGGAATCAGAACAGCCACCATCTTGAAAATTGCTGGTTGCTATACCAGAGTAAAGAAAGAAAGCTCTGTAAAGATTTGTTCCATGGGTAAAAAGCACCACACTATAGCAACATAAGATATTTCCATTCATAATCCATGACCTAGAATTATTCACTTTTGACTCACTCTAAAGGGAAAGCAAATACAATTCTACCGGATAACTAGAAGGAAAGAACAAGATATAGATTTTATGTTTTCCTTTCACAAGTAGTTTGTTCCCATGAACGAGTCTTTTCACCAATGCATACATCAGGACAGTGTGAATGAAATAACCCATTTACCAAGGTAGTAAGTCTGGACAACATGGATGGCATTTTCCTTTGAGGAGAACACTCAACTTCATGTCTTTTTCCAGCACTGTTCACTACTTCTCATTATTCCAAGTCACTTTATTGTGTGGTCTGAAGAATTACCAGGCTCATTCCTAAGATTATGAATTCCTCCCTTGAGAAAATTTATCATTTTCCACTCCTTTCATTAGGACCTGACATATTGTAGGTATTCAACCAATTTAAAAAGTAAATGAAAGGTCCATCCATAGAATGCCTAGAACCTCTTAATCAGAGAATTGAATGAGATTTTTAACCACACTAAATTTTGATTACTTTTTGCAAATAAAACTACCCTAGGTCTTTATAAGATTATTATTTTAAATATAGAATCAACCATTTCCATAGATATTTGGATAACCATTTTAGTACTTAAGTTATGATATTCTCATATTTTCCTCATATTTGATATCACAGAAAAGGAGTGTTTGTTGGTTTGTTTGTTGTTTCTTTGCTGGTTTTGCAAGTGGGTTATTTATTTTGGAAGCCAATGTCTAGAAATAGGAACTGGTTGAAAGTGAGTGTGTTGGTCAGCTTTTCATCACTGTGACCAAAATATCTGACAAAAATAAATCGGAGGAGGAAATATTTATTTTTGCCTCATGATTTCAGAGGTTTCAGTTGGCCAGCTCCATTGCTCCTGGCCTGGCAGAAGAGAGCTCCTCAGTTCATGGCAGCTGGGAGACGAGAGAGAGAAAATGTGGCTGGGTAGAAGATAACCCTTTCTAGGACAAGCCCCTGGTGACCTACTTCCTCCAACTAGATCCCACCTCCCAGTAATACATTCAGATATAAATGGAATAATGTCTCAGATGTTTTAATCTCTTTATAAGGTCAGAGTCCTCATAATCCAATCATTGCCTGAAAGCCCCACCTCTAAACTTTACTGTATTGGTGACCATGCTTTCAACACATGAGCCTTTTGGAGAATATTCTAAATCCAAGTCATGATAGCCAGAATTCATTGTTAAAGATTTAGTCTAAATAATGAAGCCTAGGGGCTGAGAGGTTTCCAAATATCAGTTTAATTTTACCTCAGAAACATATACATCCAGAGAAGAAGTTTTTCTCTTTTCTTACTCCTCATTTTATTGACTTTTATCAAGTATTAGACATTATGTAGATGAAATATTAGCTTCGGATTTCAGATTAAAAATTATACTTTTTCTTCTCTGAAAGAAAAAGCTAGAAGCAATCACCTATTTAAAAAAATAGTAACTTCATACTCAAGCACTCTTGTTTATCAGGTTATTTTATTAAAATAACTTAGGTATCTGCTAACATTAGATAAGTTATGAATCACTTCACTCTTTTATTTCAGATGTGAACAAAGGAAAGATGTTACTAGAGCTGCTATACATTTACCCTACTCAAATTTTGTCTGATATTTGCTTTTGAATTTTGATTTGCACAATGATCTTTCTATCAATCCCTTAGATGGTGAATAGACCCAAAGATGATAAAAATCACCTCTGTATCATGAATTAAACAACAACACAGGGCAGCAACTAGTGTAATTTATAACTATATATTACAATTTAATGAAATATAGTTGGTTTAAGACATTCTCCCTGTCCTGTGAAAAAAAAAATAAACAAAACTAAAACCAAGACAGTGAGAGGGAAGGAATCAGGAGGGAAGAGATTAGGAGGGAGGGGATAAACTCTCACACTAAATCTGGATGTAGAGCCAACTTCATGTAAAGCTTGGTTTAATAGCTCACATGACAACACCAAAAATCCATTTTTATTTTTCATCTGGCTCTGTAGTCATTCTCCCTGCCCCACCAATTCCCTAGACACGGTGACCCTATCAGTTAATCATTAACATTTAATAAACCACCACAAAACCAGGTGACTTAAACAATGATCTATTATTTCCCACAATAATGTTGACTGGCTGTTTTTTCTCCACTACACTCACTTGTCATGTAGCTTCATGAAGCTCAGGGTCAGCTCAACTGAAATGTCCAAGGTGGCCTGACTCACATGTCTGACTGTTGAAGGTGGCTGTCATCTTGACCATCGTTGATTCCTTCCTCCAGCGAAGTAGACTGCTTCCTCACATGGTAGTCTTAGGTAAGAGTTCCAAAAGATTAAAAATAGAAGCTGCGGATGATCAATCTCAGAGTTTCACAATATTATTTCTTTCATCTTCTAGTGATCAAAGCAAGTTAATGAAAAACAGTTTAGGTGCAAAAGATGGGGAAAGTTCTTCCAAATCTCCATGAGAGTTGTGAAAAAGTCACAGAGAGTTTTTATTCTTTTTTTTTCACAATATCCAAATAGGTTCTTTATTTCCAAATCTTATATTTTCACACAATACCATCCCATCTAATAAATTACAATCTATCTTTTGGTAGACCCTACAAAAGAAGGAAAGGAGAGATTTATTCTTTTCCCAGAAGCTCTAGCAAATACCTGGCTCATCCTTAGTGCCAGGAAAATGGTACTTAAGCCAATTCAGACCTAACATTCCAACTGGGAATTGAATTAACAGTATGAAATCTACATGGCTGACCATTAGAAGTAGAATTCTATAAAAGCAAGATTAGGGTGATACTTTCAGAATAAGGAAGATCATATGCTAGATTTCAAAAGCAAAAATAGTCTATATGTGGTGGTATAAATGTATGAACTAGCGGGTGTGGCGGCACATGCTTGTAATCCCAGTACTTTGGGAGGCGGAGACCGGAGGATCTGGGTTCGCGGCCAACCTCAGCGCGCATGCGCGTGCGCGGCGCGCGCGCTCGCGCAATCAATTGATCAATCTCTCTCTCTCTCCTCTCTCTCTCTCTCTCTCTCTCTCTCTCTCTCTCTCTACCTAGCGAGGCCCTCCGCAACTTCGTGAGACCCAGTTTAAAAAATAAAGCATAAAAAAAATAGGGCGGGGGGGTACTGCGGAGGTAGAACGCCCCTGCGTTCAATCCCCGGTACCTCAAAAAAAATAAATAAAATAAATAAATAAATAAATAAATGTATGAACTTTATCTCAGATCTCTCAACAAATATAGTAGTGCATTTCTGTCATACCATTCCTCTTTTTATTGATATTTTGCATTTGGGATTTAAAAAATACATTTAGGACCATCATCCTCTACTAACTACTTATATTACCTTAAGCAAAATAATTACCCTTTGAATTTCTTCAAAGAATTGGAATAGTGATCATGAAGAAGATGTTCATGAGTTGAAATGAGATAATCTATTAACTAACTAGCAGAGGTACCTTGCGCCTAGGAAACATTTCCCTAATGATATATGCTGCCATCATTATCAACAGCATTGGTATCAGCTGGTTCCTCAAAAAGTACAGGACAGCAGGTAGTCAAATCCTCTCGCCCATATTATACAGAAGCAATTCTCATAGATGGAAATCTAGAAAAGCATACGATACTCCCAGGGCTTCTAAGGAACTTTTACAACCACAAGTATGAGTGTAATCTAAGAGTCACTTACTATAAATCTGTACATTTCATGTGTACAGATTTATAGAGAACCAGGAAATACCACAGAATGATTTACAAAGAACCAGGAAATACCATAGCTCAGAAAGCTTACAGATAACCTAGACTGTACACTGGAAAAAATCCAAAATTGATCAAAATGGCCTGAAGCAGTACGGAATGAGAATTTTTCTCTGAATTTAAATTGGAAATATATGCATGCATTTTAATGACACATTTCTATAAGATGATTCACATGGCTGTGCACAGAATTTAATACAAAACAAAATATAAGACAAGCAAACAAAAGGAACACAAGACAGGGTTAACAACCCAGTCCCTCCCAGGTCCCACTTCCCAGTTTCCTCCAGCTGAGGGTCTTGTTTATGTTCTTACTTTCCAATGTCCACATTTCACTTCATCTTAGTTTCTGGATTTGGCCCCCTATTGATTTGATTATTGAGTTTTGAGAGTCTACTTTTACAATATCTTATGAGCTGAAAGCCTTTCACTTTTGATCACACTTACTTGGGGGATAAAAACATGTCTTGGTAGCTTTATCCTCAGGCCCTTTTCTCTTCCCGATAGCGCGTACCACTAAAAAGTATGAGAGCAGCTTGCATTAGCACGAACATGCAAGTCCTCTCACTACCTCAGAGACACTGGGGCAATTTATGATCATTTGTTGCAAAGAGGCTTGGCCATTTCTCTCAGCCAGAAGGAAAATAGCATCGCCTCCTCAATTGCATCTCAAGGACTCAGCTAATGCACCCTTGGTCCTCTTCCCTGGATAGAAATATCTACAAAGGCTTTGAGAGCTTGAATCAAGTATTCTCGCTGTCAACCACCTGAGGCATTATGCCCCCTGCCTGACACAATTACAGGACTTTCTAGCCAGCAAAAATAGGCAATCTGAAATTTCTTCTAATGCTCCTTCAATATTGAACTATAGATTGCCTGAAAAAAGTCATTCTTTTCTCTTAGCAGCTCAAGTGTATTGCCAAGGGTCTGTAACCCTCTGGGTCAACCTGGGACATGAATGAGACTTAGTGGTTTCTGTATGCTTGGTCACTAATGGCTCCCACAAGATGTCGTGTAGAATTGCTGTCTCACTGCTGGGCAGAGAGACAGAACACTTGTTCCAATATGTGGCTGGCTCCCTTTCAGAGGATGAGAAGCCACAGCAAAGGAGCTAAGAAGGAAGAAATGTGACAAAGTGGATTTTAGAGCATAAGTTGCTGTTACAACAGTGAAGTCCAGGGAGGGAAGGAGATTAGGCATCGGTGCCTATTAGCAAGGAGGCACTGATCAAGATGGAAGGCCAAGGAACATGGATGATTCTTTTATCTTCTTGTATGAAGCTGTGTAAGGCAGAGTTAAAAGTTTTCCAGACCTGAAGGATGAGGAAGGGATAGAGGGACACCTAAAGGACTTTCCCTTTAGTTAGTACTTCATCGGAGCCTATCTTATTAAAAGAAGTAAACAAAAAAAAGGAATTCAGTCACTCTATAATTCATAACCACAAAGCCACCATTGAGAGATTCAAGAGCCACCATTGTTAAAGATAGTGTACCTTCCTCCCTCAGGATACAGTCAGCTTGCAGAGGATAATTAAGAGTATGTAGAGCAATCTGAGAAAAGCCTGTGTCTCTTCTATGCATCATTAGTTATATAGGATTTTCAATTTATGTAACAATGAGACCAGTTAAGTGGTGGTGATTCCCTTATATATTTGAATTTTTAGTAGCTAGCATGTTCTCTGACTGCCACTTATTCTATCATCATTAGCTAATACACTTGAGAAAAATATTCTCTTTTTGAATTCACATAAATATAAAAATTGAAATGATATTGTCTCCATATTTTTTCCAAATTAAAAATACAAAATCAACCCTTAGCCCTTTAAATAATACTAGTGTAAACAATATTAAAGTCTAGGGGTGAGAGAAAGGAAAAGGTAGAGAACAATAACAATCTTCACATCAATTTAAAGGCAAAAACTTTTCAAAACCATTTTCGAGGAAAGAAAATGCCCTTTAGCTATTGTTGAATTTTACGTGTGTCTTAGAAGGCAAGAGGAAGCAAGAATGAGTCTTGAGGGTTATTACTGAGATTTACCAATTTTGGATCAAATATTCATTAAATGACTAAGAAGAAGAAAATAAGAAGACAGGCCCTTTTCATTCCAGAAGCATATAATCTGATAAATGACAACAAATGTCCCAAACCATATCAGCCAGGAGTAAAAATAAATACAATGTAAATCAAAGTATAAGCAAGCATGGCACAGCATACAAATGAGGACATTGATTGATTCTGAATGAGGATAACTGGAAAAGCTTCCGCTGAGGACATGGAACCTTAGAGGCAGACTAAGATTTTGGCATTAAAAATAGGTCTCATTCATGAACAAGAAAGAAATCATGAAGAAATAAGCATAGATATGAACATATAGGGTCCATTCAAAAAATGGTACGTGAACCTAAGCACAGTGGCACATGCCTATAATCCCAGTACTTGGGAGGCTGAGACAGGAGGATCTCAGGTTCAAAGTCAGCCTCAGCAAGTTAGCCAGACCCTGTTTCAAAATAAAAAATAAAAAGTGTTGGGGGTGTAGCTCAGAGGTAGAATGCTCCTGGGTTCAATCCAAAAGAAAGAGGAAGGAAATGGAAGGAAGGAAGGAAGGAAGGAAGGAAGGAAGGAAGGAAGGAAGGCAAAGAGAGAGAGAGAAGTCTAGGTTATGAATATAGATAGGGTAGGATAGAAAGCAGTTAACCCAGGAGGTCCTTGATTCAGAGATGTTTAGATGTATTACATACTGTCTGTTGTTTACTGTGGCAAGATTTTATATATATATATATATATATATATATATATATATACATATGCATATATATCATAAAATTTATCAATTTAACCACTTTCAAGTGTGCAGTTGAGTGGCATAAAGTATTCAGATTCATGTGCAATCATCACTACCATTTATGTCATGGGACTTTTTCTTATTTTTCCCAAACTGAAACTCTGTGCCCAAATTAGATACCTATCCCACTTGCCAGTCATAGCAATGTCCATTCTTCATTTTGTCTTTATGAATTTGAATATTCTAATTCATATCTTATGGGTATATACCCAGATATAGAATTACTGAAATACACAGAAATTCTATTTTTCAATATTTTAAGGAACTTCCATACTTCTTCCTTAGCTGCTATACTATTTACATCCTTACCAACTGTACACTACTTCTCTACATCCTGACCAACACCTCTTATTTTGTGGTTCTTTTGTTTGATTTTATGTGATAGTCATCCTGACAGATGTGAAGTGTTATTCATGCACACTATTTTAATTATTTTTCAGAACAACACTTCAAGGATAACATCATTATACCCACTTTACAGATAGAGAAATAGACCCACAGAGTTGAAGTAATTCTTCCAGGTATCTCCGTTCCTACATAGCAAGTATAAGCAGGTTGGGATTTGAAGCTAGGTATATAGAAATGCAAATGTCAAGGATAGTGTGATGATTAATTTCGATGTGTCAACTTGACTGGTCCACAGAATGCTGAAATATTTTGTCAATCATTAGTCTGGGTATAGCTACAAGAGTGTTTTTAAATTAACTTAACATTTGACAGGGTAGATTGAGTAAAACGTGTTTTCTTCTATAATATGGATAGGACTCATCCAGTCAGTTGAAGGTCTGAATAAAACAAAAGAGCTGATCTTCCTACAGGTAAATTGGAACAGTTCTCCTACCTGACTTCTAAAGTGAGGATATCTGTCTTTCTTTCTTTATACTCAGGCTGAAATAGCAAATCTTTGTGAGGCTTGAGCTTGAGTTTGCCAGCTTTGGGAATAGAACTTAAATATCTTTAGCCCCCCTGGGTCTCTATCTTGGTGATCAGATCTTGGGATTTCTTAGTCTCCATAATGGCATGAGCCAATTTCTGGATCAATCCAGATGATGATGATGATAGATAGATAGATAGATAGATATAGATGATAGATGATTAGATAAATAGATGATAGATAGATAGTAGGTAGGGATTAGATAGATAGATGATAGATAGATAGATAGATAGATAGATAGATGATAGATAGATGATAGAAGATAGATAGATGATGATAGATAGATAGATAGATAGATGATAGATAGATAGATAGATAGATAGATAGATTGATGATAGATAGATACCAAGAATTTGAATCTGGACTGTCCCACCAAAGGTTCATGTGTTGAAGGGTTAGTCCCAAATATGACAATGCTCAGCATGTATGTTTTAAGCTCATCAGTGGATGAATCCTTTGATGGATTCATATTTTAAATTAACTATTGGAAGGTAGTGTAAACTGGAGGAAGCGGGACCTAATTGAAGGGAGTGCGTCCTTAGGGATGTGCCTTGAGGACTGTGTCATGTCCCTGGTCCCTTCCTCTCTCTCTCTCAGCTTCCTGGCCTCCGGTAGGTGGCCATCTCTGCTTCACCATGGCCTCTCTTTAATGATGTTCTACCTCACTGCAGACCCATACCAGGGAAAATAACTAAACATGGACTGAAACCTCGGAAACCATGAACCCAAATAAATTTTTCTTTCCTTCATTAAGTTGTTTTTCTCAGGCATTTTGTCAAAGCAGAAAAAAGCTTAGTAACACAATGTATACACACACACACACACACACACACACACACACACACACTGTTGATCCTATATCTCTGAAGAACTCTTACTAATACAGATTGAATTATTAAAAAATTCTCCTGCTATTTTGTTCTGGCATTTTAATTTATGTTTGTTCATGTGTTCCTAAATTCTTTCCTATGTGTAATTTGCCACACCATCTTTTTTTTTTCTTTCAAGAAAGAAAAAAAGTAGCACGTTGAATAAAATACTGTTTTGTTTTACTTGTGTAATATTATAATATGCCAAAATACTAGAACTGGAGGGACCCCTAAAATCCCCAGAAAGAGTCCATACTCTTTATCAGAGATACCACGTCTCCCCCACTGGTGCACAGAATTCTACAAGACATGGATCTACTTGAAAGGAAACCAAGGGGAACATCGCTGAGCTTCTGTCTGTCGCATTACGCATGGCACAAACACAATGGAAACTTTCAGGGAAAGTTGTAAATGCACGCCCTCGCAGTCCTTAAATGGCTGATTTAATGGTATGATTGGAGAGAAAGCAAAATCATAATGCAAACGCAAGGATGATTCCCATACTCGTGCTAAGACTCCAACCAATGCTGCTTCTTGTATTTGCTGGGGCCAGCCCAGTCACGGCCATGACTGACTCAGGGAGAAGAAAATCTGCCAAAGAAGAGGATGCTGTTGGCGTCGTTGTGCCCGATGAAGAACAGGAAAGAGTGGTCACAATAGACAAGTTCCCATCCGAGGGACAATGAGTCAGTAAAGCCCACGCCGGTGGCCGCGTGGCCTCTGTGCCTTCCTCAGTGACCTTCACGAAGGACCTGTGCAGGAACTTCTGGGCCTGCAGCCTGGAGGGCGAGGACATTCCTGAAAAGTCCACATCAGGCCAGCTGAAGGCATCTCCCAACTCCATGGCTGCCAGGACCGGCCCCAGGTCCCAACTCTTCTCCACCTGCATTCGGGGCAGGTGCAGGTGCACGTTCCTGTCCTCCATGTGCCCGGGGCTCATCCACTGTGTCAATTCCTCAGGAAATATTTCTTCCATAATCTATTTGTTGTTGTTTTTTTTTTTGTGCGGTACTGGGGATTGAACCCAGGGGCGTTCTACCTCAGAGCTAAACCCCGGTCCCTATTTTTATCCTTTATTTGGAAACCAGGTCTCACACGAAGTTGCGGGGGCCTCACTAAGTAGCTAAGGCTGGCCGCGAACCCAGACCTTCCAGTCTCAGCCTCCCAAGTACTGGGACTACAAGCATGTGGCACCACACCTGGCTCATAATCTATTTTTAAAAGGAGGACAGGTTGGCATGGCATTGATAAAAAATTAAAACAATGTAACACATTTGTATTAGAAGCTATTAATTTTAGTAATAAATAAAAGTTTTTTACTAAAAAAAAGAGGTGAGATCTAGGCCAAGGATAGGAAATGTAATGAGAATAATAGACTTTCTGATATATACATTGTCATAAAAAGCAAAGAGGGTGATGATTTCAAAGGATAATGTGGACCATAATACTAAAAACTATTGGATCATCAAAAGGGACACACACAAAAAAAGACTTGGGCACTGAGTTGTTATCAGTTAGTGTTTAAGAGCAATTCTGTGGTCTTCAGAATTGGACTTAAGTGGATTGAAGATTGAGTCTGGGGTGGTATATCTGACTGGGCAAAGTCATAGACAAACATAGGCAAAACACATCATCTCCAACACAAAGAATATAGGTGGAAAAATAAAGGGAAACTTGGACGATAACATAACCAAGGAAGACAGCCAGCCTTTCTTTTGCCATCTGAGAGGACTACGCATCAGGAGAAGTAGACATGGAAACTGATAAATAGAGGGATACATGCCGGGCGTGGTGGTGCATGTTTGTAATCCCAGTACTTTGGGAGGCGGAGACCGGAGGATACGGGTTCGCGGCCAGCCTCAGCTCTCTCTCTCTCTCTCTCTCTCTCTCTCTCT
>PVJS01013378.1:0-42164 GCA_004027185.1 Glis glis | reverse complement strand
CTTCGTGAGACCCGGTTTAAAAAATAAAGCATAAAAAAATAGGGCCGGGGGTGTAGCGCGGAGGTAGAACGCCCCTGGGTTCAGTCCCCGGTACCGGAAAAAAAAAAAAAAGGACTAAAGAAGCTGGGTGTGGTGGCACCCATCTGCAATACTTGGGAGATGGAGACAGGAGGATCCCAGGTTCAAGGCCAACCTCAGCAACTTAGTGAGGCCCTCAGCAACTTAGTTGAGACCCTGTTTCAAAATAAAAAAATAAAATAGGGTTGGGGGGTCTACCTCAGAGGTCGAATGCCTTTGAGTGCAATCCCCAGTACCAAAAAAAAAAAAAAAAAAGGACAAAAGATAACCTAAGATAACTTAGGCTCTTGGTGTGCAGTGTTCTATCTCTCCACAATCATGACAGTATAGTCAGCTAAGGTCAGTCTGTAGGCTTTTCAGAGTAGATGTGGCTTCTTCAGAGAACTTCAGTTCACAAGACATTTGTATACAAAATTTACTGCATGCATACTGGCTGTTTCACATTGTGACCTTTCTATAAATCTTGGAGCACAACATTAATAAGCAATAACATTAAGCATGAAGAACCTAAATAAAATGCATTAGGAAAAATCAACCTCTCTCTGAGTACACCATCCTCTTTGCACTGCACAGGTGTGAAAAGTGAACTTACTTTTCCTCAGGTGGTACTAGGTGGGATGTTGGTTGCATCACGGCAGGCAGAGAACATCCTTCATTTGGAAATCATATTGTACTTGATCCTTTGGAGTAGTTCAAGAAATGCTTTATATCCCATCTCAGGATTTGAACCTTTACCATTTGCTATGTCAACCTATATTCCCTACCTAGATGAGGAATTCTGTTGGCTGCGTGTTAAGCCTCTAGAATTTATTCCTTGGTAGTCTGGAGAGGTCAGAGGAAAAGAAGAATAGAATTGTGCCTGGAAAAATATTTTTTAAAGAGTATACTTTAAAAAGTTTATTCCTATTATTTTATTTTAAATATACAATGACCTGATGTCTTAAGATGTGATACCTCAGCCGGGCGTGGTGGTGCACGCTTGTAATCCCAGTACTTGGGAGGCTGAGACCAGAGGATCCAGGTTCACGGCCAGCCTCAGCTACTTAGTGAGGCCCTCTGCAACTTCGTGAGACCCGGTTTCAAAATAAAGTACAAAAAAAATAGGGTCGGGGGTGTAGCTCAGAGGTAGAAGGCCCCTGGGTTCAATCCCTGGTACCGCAAAAAAAAAAAATGATTCTCAACAGCTCTATTATTTTACTCTCTATCCTAATGTCCTCATCCCCCAGCTTCCTTTTTTATTTCCAAACGAGAAAGTCTGGTAGTTTATTGGGGCTGTAATCCTGTGAGCCCTCACAATTCAAAGGATCAGCTCTTAGAAATGAGCTGACCTTGAGTGAACTTCAGAGCGATTAGCCAGGAGAGAGGATTAAACACATTATGGGAGTGCTGTGCCTAGAAAGGAATGAGAGCAAGCAAGGTGGCATTGATTCCTGGAATCCCATGGATGTCCGGTGCAAGAAGTGTGAGCCCCCAGACCACAGATACTCACCTTACACCTTGGTGCGGATAACGGAGGCAGAGATGAGAGCGTATCACCGTTTCCTAGGAAGCTGTGCCAGGCTAGAATATAGGGCAAAAAAAGGTACCTGGGAGCAGTGCTGCATTTGTTCTGTGTACGGTTCGTCATTCATCCTCATTCTTAACAGAATAATGATTTAACTAAGGAATTTCATAATTCATAATTTTACTTTACAATTAAGTCTCATTGAATTTTAAAAGGACTTAAAATATCAATCAGCTATTACAATAAGGTAAATGATCATTTATTGAGAAATTCATAATAAAAAAGGTGATCAAATACTCTGAAAACATCAGGTTGTAAGAAAGAATATATAGGTATGAGCTTATTTTAAAAATATAGATATGTGTGTACATAGATATGTGCGTATTAATATTGTATACCAGTGAGATAACTGGTTCATTTTTGGTAAAGGAATGATAAGTTTTATTTTTCTTATTTTTGTTCAGTTATATTTTCTATTTTAAAAGGAACCCAACATATATTGCTTTTACAAAATAAAAATAAGAATCCAGATTATGGAATTCATGTTCCTGGAAAAAAAACAGGTCTGGAAGGTTTCATGTTAGGCACAGGAGCTGGTGACAGACTGATGGTTTGAGTAGAAAAAGAATAATGTGTCCCTTCAGTGGGCTGGTGAGGAGGACATCATTTCTCAGCATGCTGGTGTGTTTGGAAGCCAGCAAGACAAATACTGTAAGAGCTGAAGCAACTACTTGTTTCTAAGGCTGCTGCTTTTATGGATGGGCTTAATGCTATGCTTCTAGGGTTTTGTTTTGTTTTGCCTTGAACATATCTATAATGCATTTATTCCCCTTAGATCCCAGGCTAGAAAAGATGATTAAAGCAAATGTTTGTTTGTTTTGTGTGGTACTGGGGATTGATCCCAGGGGTGTCCTACCTCCAAGCTACACCCCCAGCCCTATTTTATTTTTTTTTTATTTTAAAACAGGGTCTCACTAGGTTGATGAGAGTCTCACTACTTGGTGAGGCTGTCCTTGAACCTGCGATCCTCCTGTCTCAGCTTCCCAAGTACTGGGATTACAGATGTGCGCCACCACGCCCAGCTAAAAGCAAATGTTTTTGCCTCTCTCCCATTACTCTTTATTTACCCTTGGAACCTGTTTCTTCAAGAAGTGACTTACAAAATCGGGACGTGTGCTTTTAAAATCAACCCATCATTATTGCAGTATACTCTCTGATTGAGATATGATTCATGCTCATACTGTATTCTATACCATATACTTATATAGTATATACTAGTATAATATACTATATTTCTCAAAAGCAAGGGCTACTATATATTTGCTATGTGGGAAAGGACAAATCATATCAAATTTTGCTTTCTGTACTTAAAACACATATATGCTCAATTGTACATGCACAAAAATCTTTATAGACTTGAATTCAGATATTATTGCCCTAATTTTACTAGAATTAAATCATAATAAGATCTCTCCCGTTTTGTTAATTGTGAGGAGAGGAAGTAATTTGAAAGAATACAAAGAATTTATGAATCCTAAACTCACAGCATTACATATACTATTGTCACTCCCCTACCACCAAGGAAGGCTGTGAAATATGCACCTACTTCCTTTGACTCGCAATCATTTTATTCTGTCTGTTACTCAAGACAGCTGAAAGGCTGAACATCTTACTGTAAGTTTTGTGAATATCTAAATGGTCTTTCTGACATTTTTCCATCTTAAATTTTTGGGATGCTGTCAGTTGACTTTTTGGAATAATATTGATTCTTTGGGATTAGGAGAATGAAACTCAGGAGATGATGCACAGACTGGAATGTGTTTATAAGACCCATATTTTATGTCATTGTTGGGACTGGGAGAGTCAGCAGTTGGAGTTTGCTTTTCCATTAACTGTTTTCTTTTTAAAGAGAAAATGCATATAAAAATTATAGCCGGGCGTGGTGGCGCATACTTGTAATCCCAGTACCTGGGAGGCTGAGACTGGAGGATCCAGGTTCGCAGCCAGCCTCAGCTACTTCATGAGGCCCTCTGCAACTTAGCGAGACCCTATTTCAAAATAAAGAATAAAAAATAGGGCTGGGGGTGTAGCTCGGAGGTAGAATGCCCCTGGGTTCAATCCCCAGTTCCGCAAAAAATATATATAAAATGAATACATATCTATGAGTTAGGGTAGCACCAGCTACTGTAACAGAGACCCAAATTTCAGTGGATCAGTGCCCACCAATACACTGTGCTTGGTCAGGGGGTTGTTTTCCCTCAGAGTGTTTCAGGGACCTTAGCTGCTCCTACCTTGTGTGTCTGCCATCTCTAGCCTCAGAGTTGTCACCTGGTAGCCTGGAAGAGGGAAAGGAGAGTAGTGAGGACACACCTGTTTCTTAACACATCCTAGCCAGATGACCTGACTGGAGGTGAGTGGGGAATTCAATCAGCAGCATTAGGAGAGCTTCTTAGAAGAGCAGAGTCCCTGGCTCCACCCCAGCCCAGTGAAGCAGAATCTGCGTTGTAAAGCCCAGATGATTTGAGAAGCTCTGCTCTGGGGGAGTATAACATGCAGGTGGAGCACTTTGAAATCTCCTGCTAAAACAGAAAAGCCAAGCCAGGCGTGGTGGCCCACACTTGTAATCCCAGTACTTGGGAGGCTGAGACAGGAGGATTGCAGGTTCGAGAACAGCCTTAGCAAGTAGTAAGACTCTCATCAACCTAGTGAGACCCTGTTTCCAAATAGAAATAAAATAGGCCTGTGGATATAGCTCGGAGGTAGAATGCCCCTGGGTTAAAACCCCAGTACCACAAAACAAAACAAAACACAAAAACAAAAATAAAAATAGAAAAGCCTTTCTTTTTATTTGGAATTACCCAGGCAGTGGGGCTGATTTTGCCAATTCTGGAGTTGGGTGGGTGAGGGGGCTACAGAAGTGTCTAGAATGACCGGGCGTGGTGGCGCACGCTTGTAATCCCAGTACTTTGGGAGGCAGAGACCGGAGGATCCGGGTTCGCGGCCAGCCTCAGCTCTCTCTCTCTCTCTCTCTCTCTCTCTCTCTCTACTTAGTGAGGCCCTCCGCAACTTCGTGAGACCCGGTTTCAAAATAAAAGTATAAAAAAAAATAGGGCCGGGGGTGTAGCGCGGAGGTAGAATGCCCCTGCGTTCAATCCCTGGTACCACAAAAAAAAAAAAAAAAGAAGTGTCTAGAATGCCACTTCCAGTTATTGTTGTTAAGGGAACTCTTTGTATAGCGCATATGTCAACTCTCTATTACTACAACAAAATACCTGAGATAATGAACTTATAAATAGAAAAGGTTTATTTTTATTTTTATTTTTTTGTGGTACCGGGGATTGAACCCAGGGGCATTCTACCTCTGGGCTACACCCCCAGCCTTATTTTTTATTCTTTATTTTGAAACAGGGTCTCACTAAGTTGCAGAGGCCTCATTAAGTAGCTGAGGCTGGCCGCGAACCTGGATCCTCCAGTCTCAGCCTCCCAAGTATTGGGATTACAAGCGTGACCCACCATGCCTGGCTAGAAAAGGTTTATTTTGGCCAGCAGTTTTGGAGGTTTGAGTCCATGACTATTGGCCTTGTTGCTTTGGGCCTGTGGTGATGCAGCACATCATGGCAGGGAGCCTGTGGTGGAGCAAACTGTTCACCTCATGGCTGGGACACGAAGAAGTAGAAAAGGAAGAAGAGGGCTGGGTCTTACTGTTTCCTTTGAGGGCACACCTCCAATGACTGGAAGACCTCCCACTAGGCCCTACCTCTAAATGTTTCCACACCTCCCAATAGCGCCACGCAGGGAACTAAGCCTTTAACATGTGGGCATTTGGGGAACACTTGCAAGCCAAACCATGGCACACAGAAACTTCCACCCCAGCCTCTGTGCAATGCTTGTCCCACACATAGTTACAATATGAAACATCAGTAGAAATCAAGGAGCTTTTAAAAATATCAAATTTTTCCATAAAGGGGAAAAAAAAGGAGAAAAGGAATTTGAATAGGTATTCAAAGACAGACCTACATATGCCTAATAATATCTTAACATTTCTCAAAGCACTTTAAATAGGCTCCCTGGGGCAGGAGTACAAATGAAGGCCCACATACCGCTGTTAAATATAATTTATTTTTAGTATATCTTATTTTATATATCCATATATGTCTTTTGTGTGTGTGTGTGTGTGTGGTCCTAGGGATTGAACCCAGGGGCATTTTACCTCTGAGCTATTTTATTTTATTAAACAAAATAATAGCCCTATTTTATTTTATGTTTTTAATTCTCAAACAGGGTCTCACTAAGTTGCTGACGGCTTTGCTAAGTTGCTGAGGCTGGCTGTGAACCTGTGATCTTCCTGTCTCAGCCTCCCATGTACTAGGATTACAGGTATGTGCCACCTGCCCAGCTCATATATATCTTATTTATATAATTTAATATATTCTATTTTCCTACCCCCAAAAACATGCCCTCATAACAACAAAACTAACATATATATGAAACTATGGATTTATATGACTAAATGTCAGAAAATGTAGAAGATGACTACATTGAATTATTGCCCATGTCTGAGTGTTGTTGATGGGTCAGTGATATTTGAGTAATGGATAGGTTAGTAGATATTCCATAAGATATATTTTTTCTTGCCCTCATGTCAGCAAAATCTTACGTTTTTTGCAATTAAGATTTTCACATAGCCGGGTGTGGTGGCACATGCTTGTAATCCCAGTACTTGGGAGGCTGAGACAGGAGGATCACAGGTTGGAAGCCAGCCTCAGCAACTTAGTGAGGCCCTCCGCAACTTAGTGAGACCCTGTTTCAAAATAAAAAGGAAATAGGACTGAAGGTGTAGCTCAGAGGTAGAATGCCTCTGGGTTCAATCCCCAGTGTCACAAAAAAAAAAAAAAAAGATTTTCACATGATTTGAGCTCTGGTGAGAACTGTGATCTAAAGTAACTATAATCTAAGTAAAATGTAATTGTGTTTGATGCATTCAAAATTTGAGTATATTTGCATCATGAATTAGAAGAAAAAGAAAAAATATCGATGCTTGGTAATACTGGGCATGACACTTCACTTAACTTGTCTTTTCTCTCACCTAAGCACTTCCGCTGCTCAAGTCCTCGCTGCCCTCTGAAGCAGCGTGTGTCCCTGATGTCAGCAGTGGCACAGCCCACAAGCCGTCATAGCACTCGGATGCAGGCGCCTTTGCTTTTGAGGACGTAGACCAAGAGATGTGGCGTGTCTCCCCAGGCCTGGACAGCGTAGAGAGTTCAGGGGTGTCGTGTGCCCTGCCAGCACTGAGCTCTGGACCCTGAGTGATGGAGGCACCTGCTGTTCTCTAAGACATGTTTATGGGAGGGAGTTTGTGACATGTGGAGCCTTCAAAAGTGCAGGGCCTGGGATAGAGGTCATAAGGAAACTTCTTGGGGGGATGGAAATATTCTGTATCTTGATCTGTATCATCAGTGTATATATTTGCCAAAATCCATCAAGCTATACACTTAAGATTTGTGCATTTTACTGCATGTAAATTATGCTTGAATAAAGTAGTACAAAAAATAAAGGCTACCAGGACACACTTTTATTTCTCTTTCTTTTTTCAGAGCACACTTTTCTTTATGTAACCTAATGAGGGTGACCACATTTGGTTCGGACATTTTAACAAAACTGTGTTATATGCCCACACCCTGTGCACAAACATACCACGTGCTCTGTTTTGTTGTTGTTGTTGTGTATGTGTGGTACTGGAGATTGAACCCAGGGGCACTCTACCTCCAAACTACACCCCAGCCCTGTTTTATTTTTATTTTGAAACAGGGTCTTGCCAAGTTAATGAGGGTCTTATTATTTGCTGAGGCTGTCCTCGAACCTGCAATCCTCCTATCTCAGCCTCCCAAATACTGGGATTACAAGCATGTGCCACCACGCTCAGCTCATACCATGTGTTTTCTTTCTTCTTCTTTTATAAACCTGGCTGTGATGATTTTTGTGTCCTTAACATTATATATGAAATCATTTTCTCTGGATGTGGACTTCAAAATTATATAATGGTTGCTTCCATTTTTTTTTTTTTTTTTTGCGGTACTGGGGATTGAACCCAGGGGTGTTCTACCTCTGTGCTATACCCTCGGCCCTATTTTTTATACTTTATTTTGAAACTGGGTCTCACAAAGTTGCGGAGGGCTTCACTAAGGAGAGAGAGGGAGAGAGAGAGAGAGAGAGAGAGAGAGAGCGAGCGAGAGCTGAGGCTGGCTGCGAACCCGGATCCTCCGGTCTCTGCCTCCCAAAGTACTGGGATTACAAGTGTGCGCCACCACGCCCGGCTTGGTTGCTTCCATTTTTCCACTCATAAATAACATTATAGTTTGTATTGTTACATAGAAAGTTTTTATTTTATTATGTTCTTGTACTCCATTTTCAGATATAGAATGGATGGGTAAAAGATTATGAAGACGTAAGTGGGTGTGTACTGAGCGGTGTGTTGCTTCTGCACTTGAAATGTTGAGCTTTGGAGTTCAGAACAAGCTGGGTTCACCAGAACCTGGTAAGCTCTGCTTACCCTCGGACCGGCTGCTTCAATTCTAGTTCAGGATCCCACTTACAGTGGTTTTGAGGGTTGAGACAATGTATATAAAGTGTTTTGTATGGAATCTACCAAATAAGTGCTCAATAATCACTGGGTAAGATATTGTGAAACTTCTTTCTAAAAGGACTGCCTGCCTCATTTCCTAGGTGATAAAGAAGTACTAGTTGTCCAACATAACCTCAGCAATGTGTGTTAGAAACTCAATTGTTACCGGGTGTGGTGGCGCACGCTTGTAATCCCAGTACTTGGGAGGCTGAGACAGGAGGACCACAGGTTCACGGCCAGCCTCAGCAACTTGTGAGTCCCTCAACAACTTAGTAAGATCCTGTTTCAAAATAAAGAATAAAGCTGGGCGTGGTGGCAACACTTGTAATCCCAGTACTTTGGGAGGCGGAGACCGGAGGATCCGGGTTCGCGGCCAGCCTCAGCTCTCTCTCTCTCTCTTTCTCTCTCTCTCTCTCTCTCTCCTTAGTGAGGCCCTCCGCAACTTCGTGAGACCCGGTTTCAAAATAAAGTATAAAAAATAGGGCCGGGGGCGTAGCACGGAGGTAGAACGCCCCTGCGTTCAATCCCCAGTACCGCAAAATAAATAAATAAATAAATAAATAAAAAATAAAGAAAGAATAAAAAATTGGGCTGGAGATGGAGCTCAGAGGTAGAATGCCCCTGGGTTCAATCCCAGTACCATGAAAAAAGAAAGAAAGAAAGAAGAAAGAAAGAAAGAAAGAAAGAAAGAAAGAAAGAAAAAGAAAGAAAGAAAGAAAGAAAGGAGAGAAAAGAAAAGAAAGAAACTCAATTGTTTTGTGGATGAAAGAGATATGGGTTGAGTATCCCTTACCCAAAATGTTTAGAACTGGAAAGTGTTTCAGATTTCAGTTGATCAGATTTTGGAATATTCACATAATGAGATATCTTGGAGATGGGACCCAAGTCTAAACATGAAATTCATTTTTTATGTACACCTACAAACAGCCTGAAGTTAATTTTATTTTTTAAATTTTATTTTTAATATGCTTTTATTGGTGCATTATACTCTCACATCATAATGTAAATCATGTTGACAATGACATACATGCACACAGCACTTGGTGCCCCCCCTGCTGCCTCCCCATCTCCCCCCTTCCCCATACAGTGTACTGAGATTGACATTGGTATTTTCACATATGTACTGAAGTTAATTTTAGACAACACTTTAAATAATTTTGTGCATGAAGCAAAGCCTCATGGTATAGGGTTATCAACTTGTGGTGTCACGTTGGTGCTCAAAACATTTTGGATTTTGAATTTTCAGATTAGGGATGTTCAAACCTGTATTCGATTGTTGTTTTATTTACATTAGTTGACTAATTGAAAGATGGACAATTTTTAGTGTTCTTGATTTTAAAAATCTTTAAAGTTCCTTCTAAAAGTTCTTCTGTCAAGCCAGGCGTGGTGGCACACACTTGTAATCCCAGTACTTTGGAGGCTGAAACAGGAGGATCGCGTGTTCGCAGCCAGCCTCAGCTACTACTTAGTGAGGCCCTCCACAACTTAGTGAGACCCTGTTTCAAAATAAAGAATAAAAAAATAGGGCTGGGGATGTAGCTCTGAGGTAGAATGCCCCTGAGTTCAATTCCCGGCACCGCAAAAAAAAAAAAAAAGTCTTCTGTCTGCTTGTCAAATGTCTTTTATTCATTGTAAGTTAGTGGATGAGACTGTAAGACCGAAGTCATTGGTAGGGCAGGTTAAGCACAGCTGTAGCACAGGACGAAATAACAGAAGGAAATGTATTATGTTACTTCTGACATGGCCAATAAGATGGAGAAGTGAAAGACAGTGTGCTGCCTGGGGTGGCTTTTCCCCAGCCCAGCAGCTGGTTTCTCTGAGCCTCTGGTCCACAGATGTTGCCTTGGTGGCCAGGCCTGGTCCAGCTGTGATCAGGGGAGGGCGGAGCTGGCTGGGGACCCTTCACTTGAATGCTGCAGCACATTCCCTTTCTGTCTCTATCTAACTCATTAAACCAGTTAATCTGTAAAGTGTGTTCGTGCCTGGCTTGTGGCTGGTGTTGTATTAGTGTTAACAGCAGGCGTGTGAGGGATACAGCACTAAGGATGGAGATCCTGGTCCATGCTGGTTAGCTATTATTACAAGTGCAGGTGTCAAGACCTCGTTTGGCTAACCGGAAGACCCTTCCATTGTCTCTCCACCTGATTCTCTGGATAAAGCAGTAATGTCACTGGGGCTGCTGTGCTTCTCTGGTCCAGACCCTACTGTCGCCCCTTCACTGATCATGTTAATTCTCTCTGCCCACCCCCCTCTACATACTTGTGTCTCAAATCACAATGTGAGAGAAATCTCAGAACAGCAAGGGGGAGGCCTGTATTCCTTATTAGTTGCGACACCCAGCGCCTAGATATTCTCTACATTGTTTCCTGACTTCTGTGGTGAGCAGGGCGGCTCTGTCATTAGTAAATAAAGGTCCTGCCCAGCGCTCATGCTGCTCTCTCAGGCTGGGAAGTGGGTGACACAGGGGTGCTGCTTGCTGCCTACAGCTGGGTTCCCCTGGGACACACTGGGCCATTATTACATTACCTGGGGGCTGCATGCAGCCTTTGATACCTTCTGCACCTCTGGAGTTGTAGGTCCAAGGTAAACAGTCATGCTTCTATATACTTATCTGTATAAGAAAGAGACAAGTTTTTCTCTAAGTGCATTTGTTACTTTGCCCAGGATATAAATTGGGTTGAATTTGAGTTATCATTTCCTTTGCCTCATGTGAGTTACAAAAAACAGGAGTTTCTCCCTATTCCATATGCACCAACAGTAGCAAGGATGGCGCTGAAGCCTATGCACAGGACCAGAGGCAGGCAGAGGTGCGAGGCACCAATGCCTGGGGAGGGGCTGGAGGGCCCTCACTGGCTATGTGCAGTTGTTCTTGGGAGAAGTAAAATCAGTCACAGAAAAGGACAACGAAGCTCAGCGCATCCTTGGCCTGGTCGCCCTGCTATTAAGGTGACAGAAAGGGCCTTTGTGGTGCTGTCAACATCTGGAGCCAGTCTTTATCCACTGTAGCAGGAGACGTTCCTTTTGGACCAAGGAGCCCATGTACTTCCCTCCACCCCATCTGTGTGGAGCTGGTAGCCGCAGGGCTGTTCTGTGACTTTTTTGGTACCCGGCATTAGTGTACCCTGTCTGGGATGCAACTGAGCATGTCCCCATTCCAGCAGGCTCACAAGTCTCAGGCATCCCTCAAGCCGAGTGTATTGGCATCATCACCTGAGTCAGACACTGAGTCTGAGAAACCCTCCTGATCTGTTGCAGCTGACCAGTCTGGGTCATGTGGCTCCTTTGCAAGGAAGACTTCCAGGGTAGCCATGTCATTCTCAGGCTGGGTGCCAAGCATGCTCAGCAAAGCCTGGGCCAAAGGTTCACAGCTTATTTCTATTCTTAGACAAAGCATGAATTTTAGTCTTGCTTATTAGGTAGCCACATGAGGCCGGTGAGAAAGATCTGGGAAAACCACAGATGCCCATGATGGAGGGTACTCGTCAGCTTCTGGGAGTGGGAGGAGCCTCTGCAACTGGAGGCCAGGGGTCCAGGAACCCATCACTTATGGCTGGGGCCTGCCCTTGCAGAGTCAGGTGGCCCACGGCTGACCCAGCTCTATGCTTATTTGTCGTGTCACCACACGCAAGTTCCGAAACCCTCTGGGTCTCCCATTTCTTCCTTTAGAAAATGAGATGGAGGGCAAAAGCACAGTTTGCTTAGCTCATTTCTGCTGTCCCTTTCAGATCTTACATCTTTAAGATGCTTAATTTAATTTAAAGGATACCTCAAATATTGAGGTAGAACAGTAAGTTACACTTATGATTTTTGCTTTCCTCTGGGTTCTTAAATATGATCCCTCAGCTGGGTGTGGTGGCCCACACCTATACTCCTAGTACTTGGGAAGCTGAGACAGGAGGATCACAGGTTCAAAGCCAGCCTCAGCAACTTATTGAGGCTCTCAGCAACTTAGAGAGACCCTGTTTCCATATTAAAAAAAAAACAAAAAACAAAATAGGGCTGAGGGTGTAACTCGGAGGTAGAATGTCCCTGGGTTCAATCCCTAGTACCACACACACAAATATGATCCCTCAGGTATGAAGAAAATGATAACCAAGCTCTATTTTTGAGTATGCCACTTTTCTAGACCCCTGGAAGATTATACTTAGAAACAACTTTTCAGTTATCTAACTTTGGTTTCTGCTGAAATCATCTATATTGTTGTCCATTTTTAATTTACATTTTATTATGGAAAATTTGAAACACATGCAAAAGAACTGTATAATGAACCCCCATGGACTAACAAACACTTCAACAATTGCCCACGTTTTGTCAATCTTTTTCCTCTGCCTTCCCACCCCATGCACACTTGTGGCAGAAGGGCTCCCCCTTTTTGTAAAGTGTAGCTACAATTTAGTCATTATTACACCCACCAAAATTAACAGCAATGCAATTCTTTGAATTTGGGTAAATTTAAGATAAAAGGGGATTGGGATGAAGGATCTCTGGACTGCATTTATTCTTTTTTTACAGGAAAAAATGATATAATTCATTGAGGAGGATCTTGAGGCTTAAGTTGGCAGTTGGTCCTCCCCTTATAAGATTTTTAGAAAGAAATATGGGAAAGGCCTGTCAGTTCAGAGCAATGGATGTAACTAGCATTTCCAGAGCACCTACTGTGTATGTCTCCATAAACATGGTCTCCTTTAACCTTCATACCAAAGCTGAGAACAGAAACCAAGGCACTGGGAGGAGCTTTCCAAATACCACTTCTGATCAGTCAACAGTAGACTATCATAATGTTACCAAGATTTTGTACTGAGTCAGTAGGAATTTTTGCCATTTAGCATCAGCACATGAGGCTGTTTGATTTGTGTCTTGATCTAACCAGATGCTTAATTCCTTCCTATAGAAACAATAACCAGCTCATTCTTGAAGAGTCCCTGGGAAATAGTTCAATGAGGAAAATAAAATATCTTAGGGGACAGGATGGCTTTTTCATGTTCAGCAAGACCTTGGGAGGGGCTCCAGGTGTGTTCTCCCCTGCTCATGTGTCTAAGCTCCACACCACACAAACTCTAGATGTGGCCCTGCAGCCTAGGAATAGAGTTCTCAAGAGACTAATGTTCCCACAACCCTATCCTCATGAGTCTCAGATTTCCCTAGTCGTGGCACTTTCCTTTCTTTTTAATTTCTCTTTGTAATTTGAAGAGACTTAACCCAATTTGTGTTTCATTTATGCAGATGAAATTATGCAGCAGGAAGTCAGGCCCTTGGTGGCGGTGGACATAATAGAACAACTTCACAGACAATTTGCCATTCTGTCAGGTAAGGGACACACTTATTTGCATTTCTGCTTTTTGTTGGGGCTCCTGCCGAGAGGGCCCGGCCTTTGGAACCTTGATGAACATCATACTCAAGTCTCACTCACTGTGTAGCCTCAGCCAGGCCTGGAAAGGAGCGAGGATTTCCTGCCGGAGGAGGGTGAGAGCTCATGGAGGTTGCTCCTTTTGCTGTTGGGTACAATCTGATCCTTCCCAAGGGAGTTCTCTGCTTGGAGATGGTAAAGAACAGGGCTGGAAAGATCTTGAGGAAGATGACGAGATAAGGCCTGAAATCAGCTGCCACCAGGCCATTCTTCTGCCTTCGTGGATGTTCTTCCAGGATTTAGTCTGGAGACCGTCTTGGTTGGAAGGACTCATGAGCGTTGCTAAAGCTTCCTGTGCTCTGAGACATTTGCCTCTTATCCTTAGCTCTTCTTAGGAGATTTCCATCAAGCATTTGATTGGAATTAAAGAGAGGCCAGTATTTATGAGAGGCTAGGCATTTTCTGAGCCTAGGCAACCCTGGAGTGTGGTCATCACCCAAGTGCTATTTTTTCTTATTCATTTAGCTGAGGGTGATATCACTTTAATTCCCGAAACCAGAGGTACATACCAAACTGTAAATTATAATGGACCGAACTTGGAGGCATGCAGTAGTGAGACTAGGGGTCTTTAGTGCATGTCATAGAGGAGTAAGGTGGCAAGTCACTCTCCTCAGCTTTTACATGTGTTCTGAAAACCAACAGAAGCCATCTTAGTTGCATCATGGAGAGAATGTGCAATTGGTTTCAATTTTACTGTACAACTGAGGGATATAAAAAAGTCACACTTCTTTCCTTTTTTAAAATCACATTTTATCTGCTCCAAATGCCTCATCCCACTGATCTGGGGTAAATGCAGTGTCACTTATTGGAATACCTCTCCCCATCCCAGCATTATGTCCTGGGCAAGGACATCATACACAATCAGGAACATGCTGGGAGAATTCCCTGTTCTTTCCTCTACACGAGTCACTGCTCTAATAGTCACCAAAAGCTCCATCATCACAGGGTCCTCATTTTTCTTATTTCTGTATTTCCAGAGCTTAGAACAGAGATAGGAACATAAAAGATGCTCAGTACAAAGCTATCCAGTCCTCCTGGTCTCTCCTGTGAGGCCTGTGGACTCACTGCTCCCTGAATGGCCAGCATAGGTACCAAGTGTTGGCCCCAGGGAAGCGCCTAGCCAGCCTCCTGCAGGTGCTCTCTCAGAGCTTCCTGTGGTGGATCTAGGCCTGTGCAAGACCAAAGGAAAGACAGGGACTGTCCTCGGGGTTCCTGGAAACTGCTGCTTGACCCTACAACACAGAAGGCCCCCAGGCCCACGGCATACATGTGCATGGGTTGCGACAGGAGGTGGATTTCTGTGGCCTTAGACCAAAACTCTGCTGGCTCAATATGTGATTGTGGCATGTGTAATTACACAGTGGCTCATCTCAGACAGGTATCCAGTGACTGGTTAGTTCAGACACTTAATGACTCACATAGATCTCTTTTGAGTTTTATTGAGGCAGTGTAGGAAAAACAAACTGGTGCCATACAACTCTAGGAAAGGGTTTGGATTCTGCTGTTTGCTAGCAGCGTCATCTTGGGCAGTTTACTTCTTTAAGCCACAGTTTCCTCATCTGTACAATGGGGTCATCATAATTTTGAAGACTAAAGGACATACTACATGAAAGTAGTTTTGCAACTGTCAAATAAATGTTCATCTTTTCTACCTGACTAATTTATTTATTTACTTTGGTACTGGGAATTGAATCCAGGGGCATTCTACCCCCAAGCTATGCCCCCAGCCCTATTTTTATTCTTTATTTTGAAACAGGGTCTCACTAAGTTGCGGAGGGCCTCACTAAGTAGCTGAGGCTGGCCACGAACCTGCGATTCTCCTGTTTCAGCCTCCCAAGTACTGGGATTACAAGCGTGCGCTACCATGCCCTGCTCTTACATATTTTAAAATCTCATAAAACCAAAAATAAGTTTCAGTCTGATAGAGTTTTGATGAGGAATCAAAGTCTTGCTCATAGTGAGTGTGTGTGGAACGCCATGGGGAAGTCAGGAATAGAGATCACTGTGACTCCTTAATGTAGCATGGAACTGTGAGAACTCACCTGGACAAGGGGCCACCTCTGCTTTAGGAAAGGCATGTGGACATGGCAAAGATAACCCTTCATTTCTGAGTTTCTTTTGTCACTTAAGTTTGTCTTTCTCGTGAGAGAGAAGCTTGGGTTCCCTCTGACTCTCTGGCAAGGTTGCAAGTCTGAAGACCACCAGCTCTGAGTCAGCACTTTGGAATCAGTGGCTGGCTTGTCATCTTTTTCTCTTTTTTTATTTTATTTATTTATTTATTTATTTATTTATTTATTTATTTTGCGGTACCGGGGATTGAACCCGGGGGCATTCTACCTCCGAGCTACACCCCCGGCCCTATTTTTTATCCTTTATTTTGAAACTGGGTCTCACGAAGTTGTGGAGGGCCTCACTAAGTAGCTGAGGCTGGCCACAAAGCTGGATCCTCCAGTCTCAGCCTCCCAAGTACTGGGATTACAAGCGTGTGCCACCACGCCCAGCTATCTTTTTCTCTTTTTATTGTTGATTTTTGGGGTGGGGGCACTAGAGATTGAACCCAGGGGCCGTCTACCTCTGAGCTAGACGGCCCCTTTTTTTTGAAACAAGGTCTCCCTAAGTTGCTGAGGATCTCTCTAAGTTGCTGAGGCTGGCCTGGAACCTGCAATCTTCCTGTCTCAGCCTCCCAAGTACTGGGATTACAGCCATGTGCCGCCATGCCCATTTAGTCATTTGTAATCATCCCTCTTGACCCGACACAGACAGCAAATGCTGGCAACAAGGACGCTGTGTGTACCTGTGTAGTTGTGGTTGGAACTTTCCCCAAGGCTGTAGCAGCCTGGAGGCTGTGGCCTCCGCTCAGGATCACAGGGGTTTTCCTTCTCCTGATTCAGGTAAGCAACGTGAAGATTTTCCAGCTGCAGAGTTTTCTTGATTCCACTGAGCTCTGAAAAGAGCCAGAGGCCCCAGCAACCGGGAAGGCTGTGGGGGAGAGGATGGCGCCTTCTTCTCAATGAGCCCTAGCTGCCTGCTCAGCTCTGTGCACTTCCCCGGCCGTGGGGGAAGCCTGACTCAGACGGCTTCACCACCATCCAGATGCCTCGCCTCTCCGTCCTCTCCCTCACAGCCTTGGTTCATCTTGCAGGTCAGAAGCACCAGAGGCCCAGCCCTGGCACCACCCCGTCTCTGCTTGGAAGACACCTTTCGTGTTCACCGTGAACTTGGGATTTTTCTAAGTTTGGGGATTAACTAGGAAACATACGTTGTAGAAACACTCTAGACGTTATACTCAGACAGTTCTGTGTTCACATTCAATTAGTAGGTTCCTCTGAATCTCAGCTTATCATTTGTCAAATGGATTATATTAAAGGAAAATGCCCAGCATAGTGTCTGGATGCAAGAAAATTTAGACTCTAGCACTTGTTCATTTTTAAAAACCATATAATAAGATATCTGGAGGTAGAAACTCTAGTGTTGGATCAGGGCTCAGTGATATTAAGGCTGGCATCTTTGTGATTCTCTTGATGTTTCTTTGTTAAGTCTCAATCCCAAGATGACTGCTGCAGCTCCAGACATCAATTCTGTGTCCAAAGCAGGGGAAGGACAAGGAATAATGCTGGTTTCACCTATTCCTCTTGTCAAGAGAGCAGAAACATTCCCAGATGCTTTTGACTAACTTCTACTTATTTCTCATTTTTGAACTATGCCATATAGCCATTCCTAACAGCAAGGGAATCCGAGAAGGCAAGCATTTAGCTTTCTAACTGCCATAATGGGAAGTAGTTGGGGAAAAGGGGGTTGGGAATGAATTAGCCATTTATCACTGTTTTCCACAATGCCGTTCCTTTAATTATGAGTAAATATCCTTTAATATTTCTTTTAATGGCCATTTCTCCTTTGGAGTCATTATATTGGAATCTTTTCCCCTCCTAGTAGTGTTAATCCCTTTGAAAATAAGGAATAAGGAAGGTATAAAGTACTCTAAGGCTTGTGGAGTCCCCACGAGGAAAGTCTTTACAGTAGAGTAATATATATCTCAGTAAGTGTGCTTCAGTAGCTGTATTAAGTAAACAGTATGCTGTTCTTGGAATCACCAAGCAGATGTGACAGGTGCTGATGCTGGGGATGTAGTTTGGGTAGTAACTTTCTTCTTTTTTTTGTGGTACTGGGGATTGAACCCAGGGGCATTCTACCTCCGAGCTACATCCCCAGCCCTATTTTTTATTCTTTATTTGGAAACAGGGACTCACTAAGTTGCAGAGGGCCTCACTAAGTAGCTAAGGCTGGCCGCAAACCTGGATCCTCCTGTCTCAGCCTCCCAAGTACTGGGATTACAAGCATGTGCCACCATGTCCGGCTAGAAATTTTCTAAAATAGTAAGGAATTGTTGAGTTTAAATTCTGAACAAGGTAAAGTATCATCTTCCTTCAATTTATAGGGTGATTTAATATAAACTGGAAAATGTAGTTTAAATTGTTTTAAAATTATTTATGATTATATGTAAAACAGAGTTAGAGTCTAGGTTCAAAGTAGTATAAATGGAGTTTTCACTTAAGTATCTGGTCAGACATTTAGAAATCAAAAAGGATGTGGATAATTCTTCTTTTTCTTTTTAAAAATACTTTGTACTTGGGATTGAACTCATGGGCATTCTGCCTCTGAACTACACCCCCAGCCCTTTTTAATTTTCGTTTTGAAACAGGGCCTCTCTAAGTTGCTGAGAGTCTTGCTATGTTGCTGAGGCTGGTCTTGAACCTGCGATCCTCCTATTTCAGCCTCCCAAGTACTGGGAATCTAGGAGTATGCCACCACACCCAACTACTCCTTTGTTTGTTTGTTTGCTCTGGAATTTCCAAAGTGCCTCCCAGGGATGGTGCTCCCATTTCCCCAGCTAACACCAATTTTTTGGGGGAAGAGAAAGGGAAAATAGATACTGGGGAGGCCAACTGCAGTAGCCCCCTCCTTCTCTCCCTGTAGGTGGACTTCACCACCTTCCTGGAGAATGTCCCAGCATTCTAGGTTCTCCTCCCTGCTGGCCCACGCCCTTACAGGAATCACCCAAGCAGTTGCTGGTGTTTTCTGCAGTCAAGCTGGTTGTCTTTTATTTAATGAAAAGGTAAAAATAATACTAGGAGGAGTGAATTTTATTTTATTTAAGTTGCCATTCTACTTAGTACTAAATAATTTAGGGTTCCTGGTCTTTCATGAATGGAACTTTGGAACACTTTTCTTCTTCTTGCATTACCACGTTTGCTCACAAGGTGGCACTAAAGGCCTTGTCGTGGGTGGTCAATGGTTGTATATAGGCCCAAATTTTGTTTTCTGGATGCCTCTGCAGGTAGGTGTCAACCTTGGGGCCTCTCTGGTGTTCAGAATTGGTAACTAAAATAGAAGAAAGCTTCACCTACCTTTCTCCATTTAGGTGGGAAAAGCTCTACTTCAGTCAACTATAAAAGGTAAAGCTAAAGCCCTGGGGAATGTAGCTCAGTGGCAGAGTGCTTGCTGGCATGTGTGGGGCCTGGGTGCCATCGCCAGTACTGGAAAAAAAGTAAAAGTAAATGACAGAATCACATCCTAGTGAATATTTTAGGGTGTTTGGTTCCTTCACTTAGCAAATGTTTGTTAAACAATTAGTACAGTGTTACAATGCATCTAAATTTAGCCTTACTGGATGTAGATTCTCTGAAACTTCTGGTAGTTGTGAAACTGTCAAGAGGAAGAGGAGGACGTGAAAGCTGGTGTCCTCATCAGTTCCACGGTGAGGCAGGTCAATACCCCCGTTAAAGCTTACAAACATCTAATCCCAGACAGTTTGGGGAGATTTAAATAAATACTCGGGATTAATAAAGAGGCACCTCCCAGGGAAGGATGAGGCCCCTCCAGACAAATCTCAGGATTTCATTCCACAGCGATTGATGAGAGCCTGTGACCCACATCAGTAACACTCACAAGAGACACTTGTAGGAAAACCACACTGTGACTTGCTGTTTACAAGACACGTTTGAGACCTGTGAGGTCAGATGCTGCAGAGGAGGTGCTGAGCAGGAGTAGAGCAAGCGCAGGAGGGAAGGTTGCCGATGGTCGCAGGTCGCGGGTGCCGTCAGGGAGGCTGGCGGTGGGGCCGGGTGTTTGTGGTGGTGGGTAGGGCGGTGTTGGCCCATCACCGCCTGCCTTTGCTTCTGACTCTTTCTTAAAAAAATAAAGGCCGGGTGTGGTGGCACACGCCTGTAATCCCAGTATTTGGGAGGCTGAGACGGGAGGATCCGGGTTTGCGGCCAGCCTCAGCTACTTAGTGAGGCTCCGCAACTTAGTGAGACCCTGTTTCAAAATAAAGAATAAAAAATAGGGCTGGGGGTGTAGCTCGGAGGTAGAATGCCCCTAGGTTCAATCCCCAGTACTGCAAAAAAAAAAAAAAAAGATCTTGATATTTGGGGATTGAACCCAGGGGTGTTCTACCTTTGAGCTATACCCTCAGCCCTATTTTATTTCGAAACAGGGTCTAAGTTGCAGAGGGCCTCACTAAGTTGCTGAGGCTGGCCTCAAACCTGTGATCCTTCTGTCTCAGCCTCCCAAGTACTGAGATTACAGGTGTGTGCCACCATGTCTGGCTTGACTCTCCCTTTTCTGTAGTTTTGTCATTGACCAGGTATTCTCATTAAACCCCTGCCTCACAGATGGGTCCTTTCTTAAATGTGTGTGATCATTTGTAGTTGGCCTTGACATGGGAGCCGTTCTTTCTCTGACGTGGTTTCCTTACAAGGACCACGGCCTGGAGGGTGCCTGCAGCCCTTCTGCTCACATCCCATTGGCTCCGCTGAGTCTCCCAAACTTTCTCAGTTCTCAGCACACTAGTGTAGTCATATTTTTTTTCACAGCACTACTAGAAGAAAAGCAATATCTAACAGTTAAACACCTCTATAAGTATATATGACCCAACAACATAGCTGTGTGAAACAGTAATATACATAAGTTAAACTATTTGTTTTTCAATTTCATTCTTAAATGACCACAAAGTTCTCAAACCTTGGAATCGAACTAGACATCACCACCCTTGCTTCCTTTCCACATTAATTTTCATACAATTTTTTTTAATCTCAGCAACCACAAAAAAATGCACATTTTTAAAGGTGCAATGCCATCTAAAAAGTACTGCACAATTTAATGTTGAAATTATGAATTACCTCAAGCTGGTCATACACATGGTATCTGACAGAGGTCGAATATCACAATATATTTTAAATATACCTTGAAAATTTAAAATATTTGCTGGGCATGGTGGCACATGCTTGTAATCCTAGTACTTGGGAGGCAAGACAGGGGGATCACAAGTTTGAGGCCAGCCTTAGCAACTTAGAGAGATCCTCAGCAACTTAGTGAGGCCCTGTTTCAAAATAAAAAATAAAATATGGCTGGAATGCAGCTCGGAGGTAGAATGCCTCTGGGTTCAAGCTCCAAAAAAAAAAAAAAAAAAAAAAGAGAGAGAGAGAGAGAAAAAAAAAAGATTGTAAATATTCACTGTGGTTCCCTGGATACCTGTCATAGTTTGAGAACTACGAGGCTAGAGCTCAGTTGTTTGGCTGCATGCAGCTGCAGGAGATTGGGAATACAGTCTATTTAATTTAACCCAATTTGAGCCCAGCTGTCTGATTTTAGAGCTCTCTTAGCCATCATGGGATATTACCTTTGATATTCACTGACTACAGAAATGAAGAGCATTAGTATTTATCTTGGCATTATTTACTATTTTACCTAATCAATATTACCTTTTATACAGTAACTATCTTCAAAGATAGGATTCAAATCCTGTCTGCAAAGGATTCGAAGTTGAATTCTTACAGTGCTGCTGAGCAAGCATAATGGAGAAGAGAGACTTAGAATAGCTCAGTGTTGGCTGAGCATGGTGGTGCATGCCTATACTTCCAGTACTTGGGAGGCTGAGACAGGAGGATTGCAGGTTCAAGGCCAGCCTCAGTAACTTAGGGAGACCCTGTTTTAAAAAAAAAAGGCTGGAGTATAGTTTGGAGGTAGAATGCCCCTGGGTTTAATCTACAATACCAAAAAAAAAAAAAAAAAAAAAAAAAAAAAAAAAAAAAAAAAAAAAAAAAAAGAAAGAAGAGAGAGAGAGAGAAAGCTCAGTGTTAACTTCTCCCAAATTCTGATCTGAGAGAATATAGATAGAAAAAAGGGACGCCAACATTACCTCTCCTGACTTGATATAAAGTCCCTTTCCTGCTGAGGAGTGACCTGGGCACACCTTGCTAACGTCTCGACTCCTGTCTGTGTTGCAGGAGGCCGGGGGAGGGACGGTGCTCCCATCATCACTTTTCCAGAGTTTGTGGGGTTCAAACACATCCCGGAGGAGGATTTCCTGAATGTCATGACCTACCTGACCAGCATCCCCAGGTGAGCTGAACGCAGCCTTCTGCTGCCCTCTTAGTCACTGGCCTTGCTCCACTTCCTTTGTGGGGCAGGGCTGGGTTGAGACGGAATCTTCCATGAGCACAGTTGAGGCTGGTGTGAAGCTCAGGCGACGCCTCTCACCCATTATTCAGAAACAATGGCTGCGGAAAGATGTTAGAAAACAGTGGTGAGCAAGTATCAGTTTTGACTGTGCTGCAGTCTGTGGTTCATAAACCCTGTTGAGTGAATGAGAAACCCACTGAGCCCCCATGTCACCTGGGTTCCTTCAGGCCCATTGCTCCAGCCGAGGGGTAGTCTGGCTTCTGGGTCACATTGCCCGGGACACATGGCCATTGTTCAAGGAGCTCAAACCATGCCAAGGAGCTACTTGATTTCTTTTTCTGAAATATGGAAATTAGGAACAGTTTTTATAATTGCCATTGTCTGATGGAGAATTGAGGACATAGAGCAAGAAAAAGAAAAGGCCAGGGATAAAAGCTGTCCTCATACCTCTGCCCACGAAAGAAATGTTTTCCAGCTCCTGCTACCTCTGCCCTCCTGCCCAGGTCTCACATCTGTATACCACTGCAGTCAGCCCATCCTTGGGTCTCCAGAGGTTGGGGTGTGGGACAGAGCTTGTACTGGTCACCACATTTCACAGAGATGGAGCTGGGAATATGGTCCATCCAGCCCCGATCCTGACAGTGCTGGGCGCACTCTCCAGCAGGGCTGACCTGAACAGGCGGGCGTGGGTCAGAATTTATATAACAGCCATGTATACCTCTTCTGCTTGCTTCCCATCTGCCTCATATGGTTAGAGGTAAACACTAGCTTTGTGCCTGGAGCCCCAGCCCACCAGTGGAGATTAGGATATTGATTGCTTTAACCAGACTCACTAAAAGGATTTTTAGGTTTTGGTTTTCCTTTTACCCATCTTACTTGCTCAGAGAAGGCTGTGGGTTTCTTTTAATACACTTCTCTAAAATTCTAAAGTTCAGAACTTAAATTGTATTTTACCAATTCCACCCTCTCCTCTCCATCTCCCACAAGTCTGCATTAATGTGGACACAGACTCGTGAGTACTGGGGGGAATCCTTCATTGCAACAACTTGAATATGGAATTTACTTCCGCCTCCCCCACTAGAGTGTGGACTTCTCAAGAGCCCCGGCTGACGCTTTTTTGTTTTGTTACGTTTATTGATCTCCAGCCCTCACACAGCATCTGGCATCTAGCATGCTAGGATTTGGAGAGGTACTATTGGTAGGATTTCCAGATCTGATGAAGACTCATTCCACAAAAAAGTGTTTGTTGTAGGGTAAGAGGTGCACACTCACAGCGCGGGGACCCTCCCCTCCTCACCACTGCCTTTACTTCCTGGGTTTTAGGGAGTTGAACTTGGACTTCCTCTTTGGCCCATTTGCATTTCAGGACAATGTCCTATCAGTTTAGCAACTTCTGTGGCAGCAGGAAGAGGAGGGCGGACAGGGAGGCAGGCGGGCAATGGGCACAAGAGCCCAGTTCTTTTTATATTTGTTTTAAGCTCACTGTCTACTTTTCCTTATTCTCCAGGGATACTGCCAAACACTAAATTAAATGGATGATTTTCATCTTGTGTTTGCAGCCTTTTCTGAATTGCACCGAGGACCACGCCGTAGTGCCGTTGAACCAGTATAGAGAAGCAAGGAGGGTTATAACCCTGCCTCACTGATGCAGAACATTCAGTAAAGCAAGGGAGCAAGGGGCTACTGTTTGGACCTCTCTTCCTTTCTTTCCTTTTCCATTGTGTTCTGTGTATAATTTCTTGTAGTATATATTTTTTTCCTAGAATGCAGTTTGTCTCTTGAGAAAAAATAGCTGTCAGACCAGTTATTCCCCTTTCCTTTCCCTGCTCTTGCTCTTGTTCCTTTCAATATCAAGCAGAGACAAAGGGTACAAAGGCCTAAAAGGGGAATTTGACCTAAACTTTGATTGTGTTTATGGTTCATGTTCCAAAGAATGAAACCACCCTTATTTGTTTTATGACTTCTGTTTATCATGATTTGCATCTTCCTGACTGTTACCTGGTTACCACGTACCAGAGCCCTTCCCAGGTGGCAAAATATTTTACAGGAAGTTGGCAGAGGGCTCATGGCATAGAACACGACAGAATTTATACAATGAAAAATGTCAGGATGCTCAGGGCAGGGTAGCTCTGTGCCTGAAATTAACAAGGCTCTTCTATTGTGGCTAGCTTGGGTAAGAGCGGAAGGCTTCTCTTCTCCAGGTCTCTGCAGAGTGCCGACAGTGTGGAGGGTGCCGTGTGAGGTATTATATAGGACCAAAAAGGCCATGAGAGAGACAATGTCTGGAATCTTAGGAAACTCATCACATAACCTTGTTATCATGATGTGTAGTAAAATATGCAATTAAGGCGTTATAGGCTCTTAGGAGACAGAAAAGTCAAGCTGGGTACAGAGATGCATCCCTGTAATCCCAGTATTTGGGAGGCTGAGACAGGGGGATCACAGGTTCAAGACCAGCTTCAGAAACTTAGTGATACCCTGTTTCAAAATAAAAAATAAAAAGGACTGGGGTGCAGCTCAGAGATAGAATGCCCTTAGGTTCAACCCCCAGCACACACATACACACACACACACACACACACACACACACACACACACACACAGAGAGAAAAGTCATGTTAGAAAAATAAAACAGGGAAAGTTTCAGGAATAAAATGGCCATGAAAGATGGGACCGTTTCCACAGGTAGCTATAGAGGGGACATTCCAGAGAGAGAACAGGATGGGATCTAAGCAGTTTGGACACAGACCAAACCTGGACTGGAATCCAGGTCCTAGAGAGTCGTAGGATCTGGGGCAAATGGCTTGGCTTTTCTTCCTTTCTCCTTTGGATTTTAAAGTTGTAATCAGAGCATTTTGGGGGGAATTATAGCCCATCCAGGTTGATGGGAACAGAGTGAGGCTCCTCAGACAGTGGTGAGACCTGAGAGCCGAGAAGACAGCTGAGAACAGAATGGGCAAAGCCTCGGCCGCCCAGGTGAGGAGCCTTGAAGGACAGGCCTTTGGAGGGTCTGAGGAGGGAGTGATGAACGGCTTGATCTGGTGGTGGAGTGCGCGGGGACAAGGTGGGGGCAATCGGGGCTTCTACACTGGGATAGGTGCAGAGCGGTGGGTGGTAGTGGAAAGACTGGATAGAAAGAGCGATAGGAAAGACAGGCAGGGGAGAAGAAACTTAGGAGTCTTACAGTCACATCTGCTGCTTTTACATATCTGGTTATGTGGAATTCAGGCCTCGTTTGGTTTTGATGGTCTCACCTTGTTTTATTTTACTGGTTTTTCTGGTTCTCCCTTCTCAACCTTGGCTGTATATTAGGATCACCTTGGGAGCTTTTAATACTCCAGATGCCCAGACCAGAATTCAGAGCAATTAAACCAAACGTTCTGAGCATGAAACCTGGAATCTATAGTGCTTGAAGCTCCCAGGTCCTTCCACTGCACAGCCAGAGAAGAGGGAGAAGCTGTGGTGAAAGGGAACAGACATTTGAGATGTGTGAGGCAGAAAACTTGGAATCAGACCTAGCTTTGGGGTGGGGTTGGGGAGGGAATATGGAAAACTGAAAGAGTACTCCACCAGACCTTTTACTTTTGTCTTCACAGTTTGTATTTCTACTTTTCAAACACAGCATATGTAAACAAAACCCAAAACACAAACAAACAAACAAAAACTTCTTGAGCATCCTCATCCCCGGAATTTCTTTTTTCTTTTCTTTTCTTTTTTTTTTTTTGCGGTACTGGGGATTGAACCCGGGGGCATTCTACCTCTGAGCTACATCCCTAGACCTACTTTTTATTCTTTATTTTTTTATTTTATTTTATTTTATTTATTTATTTTTTTGCAGTACCAGGGATTGAACCCAGGGGCGTTCTACCTCCGCGCCACACCCCCGGCCCCTGGCCCTATTTTTTTTATACTTTATTTTGAAACCGGGTCTCACGAAGTCGCGGAGGGCCTCACTAGGTAGAGAGAGAGAGAGACAGGGAGAGAGAGAGAGAGAGAGAGAGAGAGAGAGCGCTGAGGCTGGCTGTGAACCCGGATCCTCCAGTCTCCGCCTCCCAAAGTACTGGGATTACAAGCGTGCGCCACCACGCCTGGCTTATTCTTTATTTTGAAACAGGGTGTCACTAAGTTGCGAAAGGCCTCACTAAGTAGCTGAGGCTGGCCACAAGCCTACGATCCGGTCTCAGCCTCCCAAGTACTGGGATCATAAGCGTGTGCCACCACGCCCAGCTAACCTTGGGATTTCTTCGTGAATTATTTGTAGTACATAGGAGCTGTTAGATTATAAACCTTCCATCGTGTGTGGTGGCACATACCTGTAATTCAAGTACTTGGGAGATTGAGACAGGAGGATCACAGGGTCAAGACCAGCCTCAGTAACTTAGACTCTCAGCAACCTAGTGAGACCCTGTTTCAAATACAAAGAATAAAAAGGGCTGGGGGTGTAGCTCAGAGGTAGAATGTCCCTGGGTTCAATCCCCGGTACCACACAAAAAAAAAATCAGTTGTTTATCTCCAAATCAACATTGATATAATTAAGCATGGATTTTATTACTCTTTAGTCTCCTTGTTTTATTTACAGTTCTAGGTTCATTATTAGAAAGGGATTAGAGCAAGCACTTTTGTTAGAGGGTACATGAGTCATATTTCATAACAGTGTTAATTTTATGGTTGTTGGCCATGTTAAGTTTCTGTCCACCATGACAAAATACCTAAGATAAACAACTTATAAGGAGGAAAGTTTTATTTTGGCTCATGGTAAAGATTTCAGTTCATGGTCACTTGGCCCTATTACTTAGGGCCTGTGGCAAGGCAGAACATCATGGCAGGGAGCACGTTGTGGGGGAGATGTGTTTACCTCATAGCTGGGAAGCAGAGAGAGAGAGAAGGGAAGGGGATGGAGTCCCAGTAATCTCTTTGACAGCACACTCCTAGTGACCTTTCTTCCACTAGGCCCTACCTCTTAAAGGTTCCACCACCCCTAATAGCACCATGGGCTGGTGATCAATCCTTTAACACATGGCCTTTGAGGGACATTTAAGATCCAAACCATCCAAGTGTGGTGGCACATGCTTGTAATCTCAATACTTGGGAGACTGAGATAGGAGGATCACATGTTTGAGGCCAGCAACTTAACAAGATCCTTGGCAACTTAATGAGAATCTGTTTCAAAATAAAAAACAAAAAAGGGCTGGGGGGGATTATAGTTTGGAGGTAGAATGCCCCTGGGTTCAATCCCTAGTACCAAAAAAGAAAAAAAAAGTTCAAACCATAATATTTGCCTTTTTTTTTTTTTGGTGGTACCAAGGATTGAACCCAGGGACATTCTACCTCTGGGCTACACCCCCAGCCCTATTTTTTAATCTTTATTTTGAAACAGGGTCTCACTAAGTTGCGGAGGGCCTCACTAAGTAGCTGAGGCTGGCCATGAACCCGGATCCTCTGGTCTCAGCCTCCCAAGTACTGGAATTACAAGCGAGCACCACCATGCCTGGATTGCCATTTCTATTTCTAAAAGACTTTTTCTACAATTGAATCTGTTGAAGAACCTATTTAACCTAGAACAATTTTTCTACATCTGCTTTCCTTACATAAAGCATGATGGATAGTCTTTGGGATGAGTTGTACTCTCTTTTAAGACAAGTAGCCAAAAATTCAGTTGGATATGTGTGCTTTAGGAAGGGCTAGAAGGAGAATAGTGTTACTATTTGACCTGTGAATATTAATGAGACTTCTTTATATTGAAAGACAGAATGGAATTCTAACAACTTATCAGCTTTGGAAACAAACCTCACCAAAGAGGTAAATCCAATCTGGGCTTTTTTTTTTTTTTTTTTTTTTGGCACTGGGGATTGAACCTAGGGGTTTTCTACCTCTGAACTACAATCCACAGCCCTTTTTATTTTTTATTTTGAAATAAGGTCTCTCTAGGTTGCTGAGGCTGGTCTTGAACCTGTGATCCTCCTCTCTCAGCCTCCCAAGTACTGGGATTACAGGTGTGCCACCACACCCAGCTAAATCTGGGCTTCTTATTATGAAGGCCATGAAAAAGCTCCTGTTTTTAAGTGGCTTTGAATAGCATTAGTGGGCAAAAGTGTTGCTCTGAGTGAGGCACTAGGGTAAAGTATGTTTTTCCTTGGACTGGCTGTGAAATTGTACCCAAAAGAGTCAGGGAGCTGGCTTTGTTTTGAGTACTAAGGATAGAGGTCCAGAGAAGGCAGTCTTGTGGGGCTGCAGCATTGCCCAAGGAGGGTATATTTGCTTCAGAGCCCCCAAGAAGGATGCCTGAGGCCAAATGTTGGGCACTCAATTGAGGCTTGAAATCAGAGAACACCCCAGGGGTTTGTTATGAATAAATGTCACTGGTGAGTACATCTTATATGCCAAGAGAATTTGAATAGATTGTATAAAGGACAGAAAAAAATTGATGTATCTCATTTCTGTCCTTCCCTAAGAACTAGGGGCCTGAAGTTACTTTTTTTTTTTTTTTTTTTTTTTTTGGTGGTACTGGGGATTGAACTCAAGGGTATTCTACCTCTGAGCTACATCCCCAGCACTTTTATTTTTTGTTTCAAAACAGTGTCTCGCTAGGTTGCTGAGAGTTTCACCATGGTTACTGTGGCTGTTCTCGAACCTTCGATCCTTGGGATTACAGGTGTGTGCCACCAGGCCTGGTCTGAAGTTATGGCTTCCTAGTAGAATGGCCTCATGTGTATGTAGTGGCTTTTCTTTGTTTGCTTGCTCAGGTGATTGCTCTTAGAATAGCTCTACTATATCCTGTCTTTGTGTCACCAGTCCTGTTAGGATAGAAACCTACTTCCCTTTTCTGACATGTTTAGTTTAGGCTTCTTTAGAAATTCAGAGCCATACCCTTGAGTTTGAATTTATGGGTGCTAATGATTATAATTATCTAGGATTTGGTCTTAGTGGTATTATCAACTATAACAACAATAGCCACATCTCATAACAATCATATTTATTATGCCATGTGGGTTCTTACAGGGATTGTGAATGAATTTGAAGAAGATATTAGATGAGATATTAGCTATAAAATTTGTGAGTGTTGCCTTTTTAAAATCAAGCTTTGGATGGAGAGCAGGCACCTCTCCACCAATCCCACCACCACCACCAAACACACACACACACACACACACACACACACACACACACACACACGAGAGTAATTGAGTAATTAGTGGTCAGTAAAGTATCCCAAGACTCTGAGCCACAGAGGGCTCGGCTTCTTACTACTTATGATCTTACAGTCCTTGTTTATTTATTTGTTTATTTACTAGCTATTGCATGACTTTTTACTATTTATTATTTATTATCCCATGGAGCCCAGAGAATAATGGGGAAGGAGGATCCTAGTATCATTACTGGAGTTAGTTCATTCCCTTCTTATGGGCTGCATGAATCACCACAATACCTTTCTGAATAATCTTCACACACTTCACTGGAATGATACCCATTGCATTAACTTAGTAAAACTGTATATTTAGTGTTATCAATCAGAATAGTCTAGGCCAGAGGTCAGCAAACTTTTCCTGTAAAGAACCATAGAGTAGTGGGCATGGCTGTACACACCTGTAATCCCAGTACTTGGGAGGCTGAGATAGGAGGATCGCATGTTTGAGACCAGCCTCAGGAATTTAGCAAGAATCTCAGCAACCCAGCAAGAGCCTGTTTAAAAATAAATAAATAAATAAAAACAGGGGGAGGGAGGGAAGTTAGGGGTGTAACCCAGAGGTAGAAATCCCCTGGGTTCAATACCCAGTAACACACACACACACACACACACAAACACACACACACACACACACACACACACGGCCAGAGAGTAAATATTTTAGCTTTAGCTTTGTGGGCCATATGGTCTCTGCCTCAACTATTGGAGTCTACAATTATAGCTCAGAAGCAACCACAGACAATAAATAACAAATGAGTGTGTCTGTGTTCCAATAAAACATTATTTATACAAAGATGAAAGTGAGGTAGATTTTGGCACATGGATAGTTGTTTATTGTCCCATGATGTGGATTAGTGGTCAGACATTACCACACATCACAATCACTTGGAACACTTGTTAAAACACAGGTGGCTGACCGCACCCCAGGGTTTCTGATTTAGTAAGTCTAGGTGTGGCATTTCTTTTTTTTTTTTTTGTGGTACCAGGGATTGAGCCCAGGGGCGTTCTACCTCCGCGCTACACCCCCGGCCCTATTTTTTATACTTTATTTTGAAACCGGGTCTCACGAAGTTGCGGAGGGCCTCACTAAGTAGAGAGAGAGAGAGAGACAGGGAGAGAGAAAGCTGAGGCTGGCCGCGAACCCGGATCCTCCGGTCTCTGCCTCCCAAAGTACTGGGATTACAAGCGTGCGCCACCACGCCCGTCCTTAGGTGTGGCATTTCTAACAAGTTTCCAGGAGATGTTGCTGGTCTGGGGACCACTCTTTGAGAACTGGTCTAGTCCAGTATCACTTACAGAGGTGGATACAGAGAGAAAGAGGGAGGGACTTGTATAAATACACACACATGTACAAAAACTGGTGGCGGGCAAAGTTTAGGATTTAGATAAGGACTTGGATTTTCTGGGTCCTGGGTCAGTGCTATTCCACCATATCATGAAGCTTTCGAATGATGTGATGGTGGTTATCTCTATGATGCTAACACATATTTATGTCTGTATTTCTTTACCCATCAACTTTCATTATCTGTTATTCCTCCCTGTAAAAATGAGTTTTGCATATTATAATGCTTTCTCTTTCCTTCCTCCCTCCTCTTACCCCCTGATTTTTGTTAGTTACCTCATTCATTTTAGATCACATACCAGTTACCATTTAAACAACATACTTCTGCCTGGTGACCCAGCTACCTTAGACAATATTGATTTTCCACTATGTATTTCCATTTTGCTGGCTTAGATTATTTTTTCTGTCTTTTCTTCTATTCTTTCTTCCTTCCAACTGTTTTTTGCTTCTGGAACTCTGTGTCCTTAACTTTTCTCATATATTTTTCACCTCTTTATCACTATATATTTTAATCATATGTGTAAAGTGAATTGTCCATATTTTTGCCCTTTTTTCTACTAAGTTTTTGATCTTTATTTTCCTCTGAATTTCTATGAATTCTTTACGTATTAGGGATATTAATTCTTAGCTGTGATGTTTGTTGCATTTATTTTTCTCTCACTTTTTTATATGTCCTTTGATTTTGCTTAGGATATTTTTTTTGTCCTGCAAAATGTTTATGTCACCAAATGTGTCATTTTCTCTTATTGCATCTGGATGTTGAGTCATTATTAGAAAGCTCTCCCACACCTAGTTGCAGAGTAATTCACTCATGATTTCAGTGGTAGATACGCTTGCTTTTTTTGCAGTTTGCTCTGGTGCCCTATTGTTTATTTCTGGGTGTAGTATGAAGCACAGTTCTGGGGGTATCTTTCTCTAAGTGGTTATTCAGTTACCTGAGCATCATCAATTTTAAAATCCTCACCTCTGTGGTTGGAGAGTTAATTGGTCTATCTATTCATAAGTGAGTAACTTTTTTTATTTTTATTTTTTTTGCGGTACCGGGGATTGAACCAGGGGCGTTCTACCTCTACGCTACACCCCCGGCCCTATTTTTTTTTATACTTTATGTTTTTTGAAACCAGGAGGTCTCATGAAGTTGCAGAGGGCCTCACTATGGAGAGAGAGAGAGAGAGAGAGAGAGAGAGAGAGAGAGCTGAGGCTGGCCACGAACCCGGATCCTCCGGTCTCTGCCTCCCAAAGTACTGGGATTACAAACGTGCGCCACCATGCCCGTCGTGAGTAACTTTTAATCATAGAAGATTTAAGTATGTTTAATATATGATAGGATTAATTATCACGCCCCCACACACATACATACCTCTTAAGCTTTACTTGGTTTTTCAAACTGTTCTTGCATGTTTTCTTTCTATATGCCTAGCTCAATTTAAAAAAAGAACAAGAAAAAAAGAAAAGAAAAGAAAAGAAAAGAAAAGAAAAGAAAAGAAAAGAAAAGAAAAGAAAAGAAAAGAAAAAAGTCATGTTGGTCTTGTCATTGGGGCTATATTGTTTTTAAATTAACTTAGGGAAAAGTGTCATCCTTCTGTTGTTAAAATCACCCTACCAAGAAGCAATGTCTCTCTATTTGTTCAAATCTACATTAGTGTCACTCAAGAGTATATAAATTTTTTTTCTTGGTATGATTTTGTACATTTATGATTAGGTTTGTTTTTAAATATTTTTTGTTTTGTTGCTGTTGTAAATAGGATCTCTCTACCATTATGTTCTTTAATAATTTTATTTTTTGTACTGTCTTTATTATGTTTACATTTGGTGTCATACATGCTTCATAATAGTATTTTAAGTTTTCTTCCATTTTTTAAGCTCTGAAATAATTTTTGTGGGATTGGGACTACATATATGATCACGAAGCCGGGAGTGGTGGCTCACGCTTGTAATCCCAGTACTTGGGAAGCTGAGACAGGAGGATTGCAAGTCCACAGCCAGCCTCAGCTACTTAGTGAGGCCCTCCACAACTTAGTGAGACCTTGTTTCAAATAAAGAATGAAAAATAGGGCTGGGGATGTAGCTCAGAGGTAGAATGCCCCTGGGTTCCATCTCCAATACCACACACACACACACACACAAATAGAATTCCCCTGTGAAACCTTCTGAGTCTTGATGACTTTTTTTCTTCTAAATTGGTCCTGTTTAGCTGGGCGCGGTGGCCCATGCTTGTAATCCCAGTACTTTGGAGGCTGAGACCGGAGGATCCGGGTTTGCGGCCAGCCTCAGCTACTTAGTGAGGCCTCCACAACTTAGTGAGACCTGGTTTCAAAATAAAGAATAAAAAATAGGGCTGGGGATGTAGCTCGGAGGTAGAATGCCCCTGGGTTCAATCCCCAGTACCACAAAATAAATAAATAAATAAATAAATAAATAAATAAATAAATAAATAATTGGTCCTGTTTAAGCTTCACATTTCTGAGGAGGTCAATTTTGGTAAAATATATCCTTTTAGGACATTATCTATTTATTTCTAGATTTTCAAATTTATTTGCATAGAGATCTGCAAAGTAGTTTCTTAGGAACTGTAAATATCTTGTGTTTCAGTTCCCTTTGCCATTGCTTTTTTTGCTTTCTGCCCCCTGTTTTTGTCTTATTAAGTTAACTAGTGGCTTATTTATTTTGTAAATTTATTTATTTACAAAATATTTATTTATTGGTGGTTGGTAGTTTACAATATTCCTAGTTTAAGAATATTATCTTCTGTTATTGTATCTAAATACAGTTGCTGTGATGCATGGCCTTTAACTTTTCTTTCTTTTTTGTGGGGGGGGTTGTATACTTGACATTTTTTCTTTTATCTTGTAGGATGCCAGATTTTACCTCTTGCTTCTTTTTGCCTTTACCACACAGTCACCATTTTTCCTTTTTTCTATTTCTTTCCCAGAAGCTTCAACTTTCCACAACTGTATTTTGAGTCCCTTTCAACCCAGTGTCCTGACGCTCCATGACGCTTTTTTCAGTATATTTGCATTTGGGGTGAACTTTTCCCCTATCTGTGAGTGGTTTTATCTGAATGGCCTCTTCTCCTGGGTGTGGAGTTTCTGCACATTCCGCTCTGCCTTCTCTCTGGCTTCAACACCTATCCTGGACTCTCTCCAGGCAAACCGACTTTATAAAGGAAATTCTCAAAGATACAGGTCGGGGTGGGGGGCAAATGCTACAACCAGCTGTGGTCTATTCACAAGGAGAGAGGGGACAACTGCGCTGGCTACTCCAAGTGCAGCTCATAGAGTGCGTGTCGCTTGAGGCTTTTTGAAAATGCAGAAACTGGGTCTCACCGGAGACTTCTTGAGCCAGGATTGGTTTATTCAACAGGACCCTCAGGTGACTGGAGTGGATTTTAGAGTTTGAAGAGCATTTTTGTAAAGAGATTTATGTGAAAGTCTATTCTAGAAGTTGCTTACTATAGAAGATTCTAACACTCTTTGGAATTTGTTCATTTATTGAATTTCTTTGTCTTCAGAGTTCCCTCATATTTAAGGATAAATATGAGTTTTTAATATAACCAGTGTTGTTTTGATAGGCATGAAAGTCTTCTAACCCACAGCTAAACCTGATTGCCCAGGTATTTATCCTGTATTTTATCCTATGTGGTTGTGGAAGCACTGTCAGAACCTGGAGTTGATATCTTTTATCAGGTTTGGAAAGTTCTTAACCATTGTTGAAAATTTTGTTTCTTGTTGTAACATGTTCTTTCTCCTCCCCTTCTGGAGCTTTTGTTCACGTCCCTTATGTCTCTCACATTCTGTTCTTTCCATTTCCGCTGCTCTCTGTACTTCGGTTCGAATATGTTCAATTGATGTGTTTTCATTCCACCTATCCTGTCTTCTGTTCAATCTGCTGTTAAACAAATCTAATGAGTTCTTTATTTCAGATGCTGATATGTTGTAATCTTAGAAGATTCGTCTATTCTTGATTATAGATTCTATCTGTTGAAATAATACATCTTTTAATCCATTTTGTCTTCTACCTTTTCCTGTTTTCTTTAACATATGGATCAAAGTTATTCCAAAGTTTTTGTCTGCCAACAATGGGAACATCTTTAAATCTAAATCTATTGACTATTTTATCTCTTTTTTTTTTGTGCGGAATTGGGATTGAACCCAGGGGCATTCTATCTCCAAGCTACACCCCCTTCCTATTTTTTTATTCTTTATTTTGAAACAGGGTCTCACTAAGTTATGGAGGGCCTCACTAAGTAGCTGAGGCTATGATCCTCCTGTCTCAGCCTCCCAAGTACTGGGATTACAAGTGTGTGCCACCACGCCCGGCTCTATTTTATCTCTTGATTATTATTCACATTTCCTTTCTTCCTTGCTTTTGTCAGTATGGGGCTATAATAATGGGTGGACCCAGTGATACTTAATTCAGATCAGCTACTTCTATTTTCTTTCAGATTTTGCTAGATCTTCTGCCTTATTCACTTACAGACACTTTTTAGGGTACAACCCACCTTTATCCCAACAATAGAGAGCTCCTGAAGGGTTACTGTGGGTCACCTACTTTTCATGTACTACATCTCTTTTAATCTCTACAACAATCACATAAATAATAACAGTTATCACATACAGTATTATGCTCATACATACAGATAATCATTTAATCCTCTGATTAATCTTATAGATAGGCACTATTTTATTATTCCTGCTTTATAACTGAAATGTTTGAGATGTTATAGGGGTTAAATAACTTCTTCCCTATTAAAGAAAAGAAACACACTATATATAAATGATAGAATTCAGAATTTCAGACTAGTCAGGTTGGTTGCAGAACTTGTGCTTTTAAACACTTCTAGTTGTACAGAGTAGGAAACTGTATGTTAGCGAGGTTAGGTGGCTGCCCCCAATATCTCATGGTGGGAAGTGGCAGCACTAGGGTTTGAACCAGGCTCCACACCAAAAGAGACAAGAAAAGTGGTTTTAATTTGAGAACTTTGGTTTCAAAGGATTTTATGAGCATTCAGGGTGGGCTTCAGAGGAGGCCCTTCTGGTGTTAATGAAGATGTCTTCTCATGGATATGGTCTGTTGACCTATTTATGGCCACACACTGGAAGGGGGTTGTTTTCCCCTTGGAGGCTAGGACTGACTCCTGAGGAAGGATTTAGAGAGCTCCATGCATGTCACCCTCAAGGTCTTCTGCCTACATGAGGACACGTGATGCTCAGCGGGCACATGCATCTTGATTTAGGCATGAGCACATGTGCTCCTTCTGTGTTGCATGCATTTACCAGCCAGAAGCAGAGTTCTGTGGAGGGTCTGAGAGTCAAAGTACTTCTGTTGAGGCTGTCAGGCTCAGACTGGGAGGGGCAGTTGGATCTTTTGTTGGGGAAATCAGACTGAGTTAGTCAGACTGTGCTGGGCAGGGTGTTTACAGTGAGCCTGGAGTGCTAGGGAGGCTGGAGAGTGCTTTCTGCTGGGGGGGCCACACCAAACCCATGGGTTTCACCTAATCTCTGACCCTCCATGCTTTGCAGTGTCGAGGCTGCCAGCATCGGATTCGTCATTGTTATCGACAGAAGAAGGGACAAGTGGAGCTCCATAAAGGCGTCCTTGACACGAATAGCTGTAAATATCCATTTCTGTGCTATTATAATTACAGTCATTAAAGCTGTCTGTTCAACTCTTTCATATCAAAGTTCTGGGGAAAAAGCAATTATTTTATGTCAAATTTCAGGAAGGTCTTTGCAGCAGGTGCTGTTGCATCATATCCCCTCTGCCCCCTGAAGGTCTCCTGCAGGCAATTCCTGAACATGACAAAGGCTCAACCTCATTGGCTTCTCTGATTACTGGAGAGGCAGGCAGAAAGGGCTGGGAAGTTAATGCTCAGGAGTGACCCCCCAGCGATTGCATTACAGAAATTGGTGGATAGCCACCTCATTGGAACATTCTGAGATGTGTTGCACACAGAGTGGCAGAGGAGCTTAGCCCTCTCACCTGCAGCAATACCCCCCCCCCCATCTATACACTGGCTCTGTAGGCACTGCTATCTACTTCCCACTCCCTCATTTGTGCCTCCTGGAATCATCTCCACAACAAACTCTTGTACCCACATCCTTGTCTGATAGTTTGCTTTGGGGGCAGCCTGATTTAAGATAGGCTTCATTTCAGTATTCAAGTTACTTTTTCATGTTAGAAAGTTAGGGGCAAAACTAGACAAAATGGTATTGAAATAGGTCTGCTGGGGGTGTGTCTGTGTTTGACTTTAGTTGAGCAGTCTTGGATGGCCTTCCTTTTCCTTGTTGGTCTGATAGTTTTGATCCCTGTTCGTTGCCTTTCAGCAAGCTGAGATGTACCCTTCCTCTGTCTGGGCCTCCAGCCTGTGAACTCAGCCACATGGTCATGCAGGGACACCACAGGGTCAGCCACACCAGCATTTTTGCCTAAGCGCAGGCTGGCAGGGGCAATCAGGACTGGCTGGGAGGTGGCAGGGGGGTCACGTGTGTGCAGGAGTTAGGATGGGGGAGGACATTTGAAGCCTCGCTCACACCCACTTACAGAAGGAGTTACAGGTCCAGACATGCACCCACACGGTCCCTCTCAGATTGCCTTAGAACCTCATCCAGACTGTGTCTTGGCTGACTTATCTTGACATGACACAACACAACACAAGGGTCTTCTCTTTGGGAGCTTTTGTTTCAAAGATGGGAAGGGAGGACTCCTTTCCCTTGGTACATGGATTATTTTTTTCCTTTAATTTAGTTTTGATCCAGGCCTTATCTGCAAGATGACTATAACCGTGGTTAATGCCCATGGCTATTTTAGAGATCTGGCCTGTAAAGAATTCTGGCTTCCCAAAGGCCATAGACAATATTTGAATAATCTGTAGTTTAAATCTACTTTTTCCCAGAATTACATTCATCATTTTTTGTGTAAAAAAATGCTGTCGTATAGGGGTCTTCAAACCTTTCTACCTATCAGAATATCTTCAACTGGCTGTTAAAAATGCAGATGCTTGAACTTCATCCCAGTCCTAATGAATCCGAGCAGCCTGGAGTGAGGACCAGATCTTCTTTTAACAATACCTTAGGAGGCTGCATTGGGAGCCACTGGAAGGATGAAAAGCCACGGCAGAGGGAGACTTGGGTTCTACCTTTGCTGCTGAGTAATTCTATGCATCTGGGTTAAATCCTTGCTCAGGACTTCACTTCAAGATGAGGACAATGCTTTCTGAAAGGAACTTGTCAATAATATGTATCTAGAACCCTTAAAATATTGATTCTTTAAGTCAGTAATTCTTCTAGTAATCTAAGAAAATGTTCTCAAATATGGATAAAGATGTTCATTTCAGTGTTATTCATAATAAAAAGAATATAAAAAAGCCTAAATGACTAGAAAAAAAGGATTGGTTAAATAAATTGTGCACCCATAAAAAGTATTTCTAAATAATTTTAATAACAGGAATAAAATCTCATGGTATAATATTAAGTGAAAAGGCAGGTCCCAAATTATTTCTATGGTACAAGTTTAACCATGATAAAAAACTAGTTGTTGAACGACGGTCAAGGAACAGAAAATTTGAGACCCCAACTCAGTTAAGGCGAGGCTTTATTACCATGGGGCTACCTCTCTCCAGCAAGACAGAAAAACGGCAGCCCCTAGTACCGCTCACAGTTTTCTTTTATAGAGAGCAGAAGCAGAGTTCGCGGGGTATGCTTTAAATCAACCAATCATAGTAAATTTTTCCTTATTTAGAAGCAAGGGGGTAGGTGTAGGGGAGAGGGCTGAGCCTACAGGAGGGAACCAATTTCGTGGGCTTTGTGGGGGGAGGCGGGGGGGGGCAGTTTTGCAGGCTTTGTAGGCCAAAGGTCAGGAGGTCGTTAGCATAGATATGTAGCCAAAAGGCAGGAGATCTTTAGTATTAGGGTAGAAAATGAGGCTAAAAAATTACTTTTAGGGCATGTTATCACACTAGTTAATGTAGAGAACAGCCTACAATTAAATAAATTGAGATATCAATTATGGCTGTGACATCATAGGTGGTTTTCTTTTTATATAAAAAGTATGAATTATTTTTATAATTAGAAAAATTGGCCGGACATGGTGGTGCATGCTTGTAATGCCAGTACTTGGGAGATTGAGACAGTAGGATCGCAGGTTCACAGCCAGCCTCAGCAACTTAGCAAGACTCTCAGCAACTTAGTGAGACCCTAGTACTACAAAAGAGGGGGGGGGGAGAGAGAGAGAGACAGAGAAGAAGGAGGAGGAGGAGGAGGAGGAGGAGGAGGAGGAGGAGGAGGAGGAATTGTTTGCTTGTTGGTTTGGTTTGGTTTTTAAGGAGGGAATTATATTATCTAACCTCTAAGGCCTCTTTGGCTCTGAAATCCAGTGAAGCCTATTTTAATTCATTGACATCCATGGGGTCCACTTTAACTTTTTCTTCTGTAGTCTGGGGCACAAGAAAAGACCAAAGTTGGTAGATCTTGGTAATGGATGTGACATTTTCTCCCTCCCCTGACACCTTTCATGGTGCTTGCAGGTGGCATTTCCAGGAAACTTGCAGCTCATATTCATCCTTCGTCCATCTCACTTTATCCAGAGGACATTCACTGATATTGGCATTAAATATTATCGAGATGAATTTAAAATGAAAGTGCCGGTAAGCATGACTTTTTGTCTTGTTTTCATCTGGGTAGAGCATATGAGATGTCATTTGAACTGGATTTCTAAGAAAGGTGGGACTCAACAGGTAGAGAGGGAACAGAGGGCATGTGGACTGAGGGAACAGCCTGTGGAAAGGCATGGTAGCAGGAAGCATGCACTGTATATGAGATCCATGGGAATTCTCATTTTTTTGTTAGAGTGCATAGAGGATAATCTTTTGGGATAAAAGAAATGAAACATGGAATAGGTTATTCAGTATGAAGATAAAGGGTATGAATTTTATTCAGTAGGCAATGGGGGTCCAGTGAAGGTTTTCTACTTGGGGAGTGACATGGTGAAATGATTCTGGAGTTATATCCATTTGAGGTGGTGTATGGGATAGTGGGAAGAGATTGAAGGAGGAAGATAAAGTAGATAAGTGAAAGAAAATATGACTCTAAAACATGAAGGTGTCATAAATATAAGAAATTATGAGTGAAAAACCAGTATTATGATACTCACAAGAGAAAACAAATGAAAACTAAAAGATTCAAAATTTTACCTATAACTTTGGCAAACAGATATTGGGAAATAAAAATTCTCATACAAGGCTGGTAGGAATAGAGTTGTTAACAGCCACTATGAAGGACTGTCAGTATTTATAGCAAATTTAAATGTACATGTTCTTTGACCTACCTATAAAAATATTCCACAGATAGCCTCACACATGGGCACAGAGCTGTACAGACAATGATATTCATTACCAAGTTGTTTTTAATAGCAAAGATTGGGAAGAACTTCATGCCTGACAACTGGTTAAGTTACTTACGGTCTACTCAATCAGTGAAATACTTAGCAGCCAATGAAAGTGATAAGATAGAGTACGACCACGCTGGAAACAGTTGGTAGTTTCTTATAAAGTAAACATACACCTAAACTGTGACCCAACTGAGAATTGAAAACATATGTTCACAAAAACAAACACGTACAGAATGGCTATTGACAGGTGAATGGATGAAGAAATTGGCATATTGATATAAAATTAGCATTAAGTAATGAAAGCCAGGAAGCCCTGATACTTGCAACAACGTGGACGCTTCTCAAAAATACTCTCTTGGGAGAAAGAAACTAGACACGAAATGAGCTGATTTAAAGAGTATGATTCTTTTTACATAAAGTTCAAGAATAGGCAAAATTAAGCTGTGGTGATAGAAAATCAAAACAGTGGCTTCTGTTAGGAGTGAGGAATAATAGATATTGATTGGAGGAAGGCATGAGAGAACTTTCTGGGGAAAATGTTCTATAGTTTGATTGAATGGTATTACATGTGTGTTTACATTTATTAGAACAAACTGAACTATATCCTTAAAAATCTATGCACTGTAACAATGTAAATTACATCTCAATGGAAAAATGAGAAATTAAAAAATTGATAATTCTAGAGTGTGATACAGAACAGTTTCTAGGACAGGGGGTGTATGTAGCTCAGTGGTAGAGCACTTGCCTGGGAGGGCCTGGGTTAGATCCCCAGCACTACAAAAGAAAAATAATAAAGAAGGAATAATTTTTAATATATATCCTGAGCTTTTAATGTTTAGTTGAAATAATTTGAAACTCACAGAAAAGTTGAAAGAATAAAAATAGTACAGGGAACATCACAAGTCCTTTATCCAGATTCACTCACCTATTTATTGTTAACATTTTACCCCATTTGATTTATTATTTATCATTTGCCTCTCTCTATGTATCTCTATAGTATATATCTATGTATATATGTACATATATGTATGTATATGTAGATATATGTATATGTAGATATATGTTAATGTCATAAGAAATAAAGAAAGGCTATAGAAATGTTTAGATTAAAGGAGTGTAAAAGGAGCCGGGCATGGTGGTGCATGCTTGTAATCCCAGAAGTTCATTTCTCACGGTTCTGGAGGCTGGGAAGCCCAAGATGAAGGTGCTGGCAGGTTTGGTGTATGGTGAGGGCCTGACCTCTCCTTCCAAGATGTGACCTCCAGAAAGAACAAAAGTTGTGTCCTCACATGGCTGAAGAATGGAAGAGCAACAGGGGCCGAGCTAGTCCCCATCTTTTTTTTTTAATTGTGGTCCTGGGGATTGAACCCAAGGGCACTCTACCTCCAAGCTACACCTCCAGCCCTATTTTATTTTCTATTTTGAAACAGGGCTCCACTAAATTGCTGAGGCTGGCCACTAACTTGCAATTCTCCTGTTTCAGCCTCCCAAGCACTGGGATTACAAGTGTGCACCACTACGTCTGGCTCTTTCAGCCCATTTTTAAGGATGCTGATCCCATCCATGAAAGAGGAGCCCTCATGATCTAGTCACCTCTGAAGGCCCCACCTTCCAATACTATCACTTTGGTGATTAGCCTTCAACATATAAATTGTGGAGGACCACATACATTCAAACCACAGCATGTATTGTAGTGTACACACATATTTAGAATAATTTTATTTATTTATATGTACTATAATGTATATGTATTTGTACATGTAGAATAAATACAAATATAAAGAGATATATACAAATAAAATTTGTGTACATATATATGTTACAGGACCCAGTCTAGGATTGATCAGTGGATTTAAATTGCCATGTGTCTTTAGTATCCTTTAAACTGAAATATTTCCATAGTCTTTCTTTGTCTTTTATGACATTGAAATATTTGAAGAATGCAGTCCCCTAAAAATATAAAACATGGCTCATGTGATGATTTCTCATGATTTGATTCAGGATTTGCACTCCCAGCTGTGATACTGCCTAAGTAGTGTTGTGTCCTTCTCAGGGTGTCCCCTGGGGCCTGCAGTGCTCATCTGCTCCTCACTGGTGATGTTAATTTTGATCCCCCAGTCAAGGTGTTGTCCTGTTTCCCAAATGTATTGTTTCCCTTGCAACCAATAGCCAATTGTG
>PVJS01013377.1:0-42173 GCA_004027185.1 Glis glis | reverse complement strand
GGGAGGCGGAGACCGGAGGATCCGGGTTTGCGGCCAGCCTCAGCTCTCTCTGTCTCTCTGTCTCCCTCTCTCTCACTCTCTCTCTCTCTCTCCTTAGTGAGGCCCTCCGCAACTTCGTGAGACCCGGTTTCAAAATAAAGTATAAAAAATAGGGCCGGGGGTGTAGCGCGGAGGTAGAACGCCCCTGGGTTCAATCCCCAGTACCGCAAAAAAAAAAAAAAAAGAACATAGAATTACCGGTAATTCTACTGCTAGAAATACTCAGCAAAGAACTGAAAACAGGTATTCAAACACTTGCTTGTACACAAGTGTTCCTAACAGCACTAGTCATGGTAGCCAAAACCTCTAAACAACCCAACTGTCCACCAAGTGATGAACAAATAAACACAACATGCTCTACTCATCCAGTTGAATACTATGCAGCCACAAAAAGCAATGAAGTTCTGACACGTGCTACGAGATGGATGAATCCTGAAAACGCTGTGCGAACTGAGAGAAGCCAGACATACGAGGCTTCCGTTTTGTGTTTCACATGATTCCAATTGTATAAAACATCCAGAATAAGTAAACCCATAGTGACAGAGAACAGACAGGTGTTCCCCATGGAGGAAAGAGGGAGAGAAGGGAACAGAGAGTAACTACTTGATGCGGACAGTTTCCTTTTGAGGTGATGAAAATGTCTTAGAAATAAAGAGGCGATAGTTGCACAACACTGTGAAGCTACGAAATGCCACCAAATTGTACACTTAGAAATGGTTAATGATAGCTGTGCATGGTGGCTCACACTTGTAATCCCCGTACTTGGGAGGCTGAGACAGGAGGATCGCAGGTTTGCAGCCAGCCTCAGCTACTTAGTGAGACCCTATTTCAAAATAAATAATAAAAAATAGGACTTGGGGTGTAGCCAGGAGGTAGAATGCCCCTGGGCTCAATCCCCAGTACCGCAAAAAAAAAGAAAAAAAAAGAAATGGTTAATGGTTAATTTTATGTTGTATGACTTTTACTCAATAAAATAAATCAATAAAAGAAGAAACCTAGATAACCTTTTAATATGTTTTTAAGCTAATATTTAACTTTTTTAACATAAGTGTAAATGGTTACACAGGGTATAATGTAAAATAAAACTGTTTAAAATAAAACATCATGGCTGGGCATGGTGGCGCATGCTTGTAATCCCAGTACAAGCATTACTTGGGAGGCTGAGATTGGAGGATTCGGGTTCACGGTCAGCCTCAGCTACTTAGTGAGGCCCTCTACAACTTAGTGAGACCCTGTTTCAAAATAAAGAATAAAAAATAGGGCTGGGGGTGTAGCCTGGTGGTAGAATGGCCCTGGGTTCAATCCCCAGTACCACCAAAAAAATAAAAAATAAAAAAATAAATGTGTGTGTGTGTGGTACTGAGGATTGAACCCAGGGGCATTCTACTTCTGAGCTTCTAGCTACCTCTAGCCATTTTTTATTTTTATTTTGAAACAGGGTTTCCCTAAGTTGCTGAGGCTTGAAGCTGCAATCCTCCTATCTCAGCCTCCCGAGTAATGGAATTACAGGCATGTGTCACCACATCTGGCTTTTTACGTCATTCTTACACATATACCCAATCTTTTTTTTTTTTTTTTTGGTGATACTAGGGATTGAACCCAGGGGCTTTCTCAAAAAGTTAAACATAGATTGAACCCAGAGGCTTTCATTCTCAAAAAGTTAAACACAGAGCTATACCCCCAGCCCTATTTTATTTTTATTTTTGAAACAGGGTCTCACTAGGTTGCTGAGGCTGGTCTGGAACCTGTGATTCTCCTGTCTCAGCCTCCCAAGTACTAAGATTACAGGTGTGCACCACCACACCTGGATACCCATATAATTTTAATGCTCTAGTTATCTGTTACTTGATCACCTATTTTTAAAAAATTCATGAATGCTGGGCATGGTGGTGCATGCTTGTAATCCCAGTATTTTGGAGGCTGAGACAGGAGGATTGCAGGTTTGCAGCCAGCCTCAGCAACTTAGTGAGGCCCTCTGCAACTTAGTGAGACCCTGTTTCAAATTAAAAAATAAAAAGGAGTCGGGCGTGGTGGCGCACGCTTGTAATCCCAGTACTTTGGGGGGCGGAGACCGGAGGATCCGGGTTCGCGGCCAGCCTCAGCTCTCTCGCTCTCTCTCTCTCCCTGTCTCTCTGTCTCTCTCTCTTTCCTTAGTGAGGCCCTCCGCAACTTCGTGAGACCCGGTTTCAAAATAAAGTATAAAAAATAGGGCCGGGGGCGTAGCGCGGAGGTAGAACGCCCCTGCATTCAATCCCCGGTACCGCAAAAAATAAATCAATCAATAAATAAAATAAAATAAATAAAAAGGGCTGGGAGTGTAGCTCGGAGGTAGAATGCCCCTGGGTTCAATCCTCAGTACCACTAAAAAAATTTTAAAAAAATAAGCTGGGCGTAGTGGCACACACTTGTAATCCCAGTACTTGGGAGGCTAAGACCGGAGGATCCGGGTTCGCGGCCAACCTCAGCTACTTAGTGAGGCCCTCTGCAACTTAGTGAGACCGGGTTTCAAAATAAAGAACAAAAAATAGGCTGGGGTATAGCCTGGAGGTAGAATGCCCCTGGGTTCAATCCCCTGTACCGTCAAAAATAAATAAGTAAATAATAAAAAGTACATGAACAACCTCTCCTTTAATTATCAAAAGTTTTATATCATTCCTTTTTCTCCTTGAAATTATATTTCCATTATACTTTCTCACAACTTTTCACTCTTAGGTAATTTTTTAGGCTTGAAAGTCTCTTCCCAATTATCATATAAAATATACACTGTATGTACTTTAAATTAAAAAACTTAAAAAAAATTTGTTCTTTTTTTTTTGCAGTACCGGGGATTGAACACAAGGGCGTTCTACCTCTGCGCTATGCCCCCGGCCCTATTTTTTTTTATACTTTATTTTGAAACCAGGTCTCACGAAGTTGCGGAGGGCCTCACTAAGGAGAGAGAGAGAGAGAGAGAGGGAGGGAGGGAGGGAGAAAGAGAGCGAAAGAGCTGAGGCTGGCCGCGAACCCAGATCCTCCGGTCTCTGCCTCCCAAAGTACTGGGATTACAAGCATGTGCTACCACACCCGGCAAAAAACTTGTTCTGATACCAGAGGCTCCAAATATGTAAAACTCTTCTGGACTGGATCATTAAAATTGACACACCTTGTCAAAACATTATAAATAGCACAGATTTTGATAAAAAACATAAACAAATTTTTTTTTGCGGTATCGGGGATTGAACCCAGGGGCGTTCTACCTCCGCGCTACACCCCCGGCCCTATTTTTTTTATACTTTATTTTGAAACTGGGTCTCACTAAGTTGCAGAGGGCCTCACTAAGTAGCTGAGGCTGGCCACGAACCCGGATCCTCCCGTCTCAGCCTCCCAAGTACTGGAATTACAAGCGTGCGCCACCACGCCCGGCTCTGAATTCGCTTATTATCTAGCTCCCCACCAGCTTCGCATCATATGGCTTTAGCAGCCACTAATCACACTGCCTGAATCCATCCTTTCATCACAAGTTTCTCATTCAATTTTTTTTTGTGTGTGTGGTGGTACTGGGGATTGAACCCAGGGACATTCTACCTCTGAGCTACACCCCCAGCCCTATTTTACTATTTATTTATTTATTTATTTATTTATTTATTTATTTATTTTTGTGGTATTGGGGGTGGAACCCAGGGGCATTCTACTACTGAGCTACACCCCCTTCGCTATTTTATTTTTATTTTGAACCGGTCGCTAGGTTGATGAGAATCTCACTACTTCCTGAGGCTGTCCTCGAACCTGTGATCCTCCTGTCTCAGCCTCCCAAGTGCTGGGATTACAGGTGTGCGCCACCATGCCTGGCCATTTATTATTTATTTATTTATTTATTTATTTATTTATCTATTGTGGTACTGGGGACTGAACCCAGGGGCATTCTACCTCCGTGCTCCATCCCCAGCCCTATTTTTTATTCTTTATTTTGAAACAGGGTCTCACTAAGTTGCAGGGGGCCTCACTAAGTAGCTGAGGCTGGCCGCGAACCCGGATCCTCCTCTCTCTGCCTCTCAAGGACTGGGATTACAAGTGTGCGCCACCACACCCGGCTTATTTTTTATTTAGGAACAGGGTCTCACTAAGTTGTGGAGGCCCTTGTTAAGTTGCCAAGGCTGGACACGAACCTGCAATCCACCTGCAATCTTCCTGTCTCAGCCTCCCAAGTACTGGTATTACAAGTATGCACCACCACACCCAGCTTCTCCTTCGATTTTGATAAAAATCAGTAACTAGAAACCTGAAAAATAATTTATTTCCTACTTATTGGAATAACTCAATTCCTCAATTTTTGGAAACTGGTATACTAAAAAACTTCAAGAATTATTATCATATTAGATAACTATTAATTTTTCATGGTACTGGGGATTGAACCCAGGGATGTTATACTTCTTAGCTACACCCCCAGCCCTATTTTATTTTTTATTTTGAAACTGGGTCTCACTAAGTTACCACTCACTGGCCTCAAATCTGCCATCCTCCTATCTCAGCCTTCCAAGTACTGGGATTATAGGCATGCACCATTGCACCCAACTATTTTAAATAATTATTACTTTTATAATTATATAATTACAATTAATTATACCTGTTATTCTTTCACTTGAGGGATAAATTGTTTAATCTGATATACTCAGAAAATATTAGGAAGTCAAACTATTAATTACAAAACACCATCACCAATTCAATTTTTTTCAATAAAAATTTTTGTATCTCATCCCATGTTTTAAATGCATTTTTGTTAAAGCCTTAGAGATTTATCTCATTTCATTTATGGAAAATACTGGCCATATAACCTAATTGGCAATTCTGACTTTCATTTGCAAACTAATAAAGTAAATCAGAGTTAATTTCTGTGTGCACTGTACATTGAAATAAATGTATTAATAGTCATTTGTGAGGAATATGATGAAAATAATTGAGAAATAAACTGTGAGCACATCTTATAAGAAATATTACTAAAAACAGGCAAAATTCAAATAATGCAGCTCATACAATTAGTCTACTCCTATTCAGAATAATTTACAAAATAATTATGCAATTTACCATCACTTAATTATATTACTCCAATGTAATGTGCAGCTAACATTGTAAGTTACTTACAAAGCAAGAAATATGATGGAAGATATGATATTCCTTTGACATGTGCATGTACATATAGCAAAATCAAGCTCCACGTTTGAGGGTAATTAAATAAAAGATCTATAAAAGTCATAACTTACGCTGGGCGTGGTGATGCCATTTGTAATACCAGTGCTTGGGAGGCTGAGACGGGAGGATCACAGGTTTGTGGCCAGCCTCAGCAACTTGATGAGGCCTTCTGCAACTTAGTGAGACCCTGTTTCAAAATAAAATATAAAAATAGGGCCAGGGGTGTAACTCAGACGTAGAATGCTCCTGGGTTCAATCCCTAGTGACACACACACACACACACACACACACACACACACACGCACACACAGAGTCATAACTTTACCAATTTTGCTAGACACCGTGATTAAACTTTTCCTATGAAAGAAAAGGGTATATGTTGTACTAGTTGGTCCAGCACTTGCAGCATTAAATACTTAATAAGAGGATGTAAGATGAGGATTGACTGATATTGGAATAAATACTTATGATTTGATAAAACTACCTTATTAGCTACCATATTGATTAATGCACAGAAAACCTGAAAGAAATTGCGTAAAACTTTGGTTGTCAAGTTTCTCCAGCGTGTCTTGAGTAATCCCTTGGACCCTGAATACATTCAAGTTTCCTTGAAAAGAACTGTCATTATCAACTCCTACCTCTTCAGAGGTACTTTTCTTTTCACAGGCAAGTCTTGGGCTATGTTGAATAGAATGGCTTGCCTCAAATATATAAGGGGAAAAGCATTTTTTTTTTTTTTGCGGTACAAGGGATTGAACCCAGGGGCATTCTACCTCTGAGCTACACCCTCAACCCTATTTTTTATTCTTTATTTTGAAACAGGGTCTCACTAAGTTGCCGGGGGCCTCACTAAGTAGCTGAGGCTGGCCGTGAACACGGATCCTCCAGTCTCAGCCTCTCAAGTACTGGGATTACAAGCGTGCACCACCACGCCCGGCTTTATTCTTTATTTTGAAACAGGGTCTCACTAAGTTGCAGAGGGCCTCACTAAGTAGCTGAGGCTGGCTGCGAACCTGGATCCTCCGGTCTCAGCCTCCCAGGTACCTGGATCCTCCGGTTTCAGCCTCCCAGGTACTGGGATTACAAGCGTGCGCCACCACACCGGGCTTACAAGATACTTTTCAACTTTCTGAATGACTCTGCTGCCTGGACCTCTTGTTTCCCTCTCAACAGTCCCTGTGTGACAGATATGGGTTACAGAGACCCAGGGCAAGACTCGCCAAAGATCAAACGGCAAACAAGTGACCTGGCTGGGAACAGCACCCACACTTACCTCCTTTCTCCAAATGCATCTGAATGGCAAATTACTGAGAAAACTACAAAAGCAGAACCCCAAATCACTAAACACCAGCAAATAAACAGAAACTATCAAGTATACCAGTATGCATACCATATATAGCATATAGTATGTTAGAGCTGAAATAGGAATTTTTAGAAAAACCATTTTCATAAAGTAACAGAGGCCAATTAATATTCTTGGTCTATTCCATGAAGCTTATGGCTCAGGTATCTGAAGGGGAAAAAAATCCCCAAACTGGAAGCTCCCAAAGGCAGCGCCCACCCTGATCTGCAGTCATTCTTCACCATCATGAGATCCGTGACATGGTGCCCACTTCCGTGTCCACCCTGCAAGATGGTCCCCCGAAAGAAGGGCCACCAGCCAAACATGGAAGGTCTTAGAAATAATTACATCGGGAATGATTTTTGAGGTTTTCGTTTGGTTGGTTGGCTGGTTTTTGGTTCACTTGGAGCAAAGTTTGAATTTCATTGCATTTTTTACTAGTAATACAAAAGATGTTACCAGAGTTAAGTTTCCTTCCTTCCCCTTTTCTCCTTCCACACAGTTCCTTTCCTTGGAAGTACTCAACGAGAAAGAATTTAAGACATGGAATATGTTGTAATCCTGTACCTGCCATGGACAACATGTAATAAGCCACGTGGGCTAATCCCCAATCCAGGAAGGGTTTGGATGTTTAAAGAACCTTTGTTCTCTAAGGTTTCATATAGAAAGTTCAGAGGAAGGCGGGGCGTGGTGGCGCACGCTTGTAATCCCAGTGCTTGGGAGGCAGAGACCAGAGGATCTGGGTTCACAGCCAGCCTCCGCTACTTAGTGAGGCCCTCCGCAACTTCGTGAGACCCGGTTTCAAATAAAGTGAAAAAAATAGGGCTGGGGGTGTAGCTTGGAGGTAGAATGCCCCTGGGTTCAATCCCTGGTACCACAAAAAAAAAAAAAAAGAAAGTCGAGAGGAAGGTCTACTCAGGGTGGAGGTAAAAAGTGATGTGTCACATAAGCATGGAAGAGGATAGGAGTCAAAAGAATGAAATAATGAGGCTTCAAGTACTAAATCATAACTAGGAGTTATGTGTGAGCCTGCGACAGGAAATGGGAGTTTCCTGAAGTTCATAGAGCACTTATGATTAGAATAAATCCAGGTACCCAAGACCAGTCAAGATTAGGCATGGAGACAGGCCCCAGGGCTGCCTCTCTTGTCTGAGTTGATCCAGTAACTGATTAGTGGTCTGGAGCCCCTACCTCACCCTCCAAAACACACATCTTAAGTGCCTTAAGAACTTAGAGCTCTAAAATTATAGAGCTGGAGGGAAACCTAAATATTATCTAATACATCTATTCGCAAGCATTTTGGACTCAAGACTCCTTAATACTCTGAAAGATATTGAGGCCCTTAAAGAGTGTTTATGAGCTGGGCGTGGTGGTGCACACCTGTAATCCTAATACTCGGGAGGCTGAGACAGAAGGATTGCAGGTTTGGCAACCTAATGAGACCCTATTTCAAAACAAATAATAAAAATGGCTGGACATATAACTCAGAGATAGAATGCCCAGGTACCCCAAAAAATGTTTTTTGTGTATATGGGGTTCTATGTATCAATATTTACCATATTATAAATAAAAACTGATCACTTAAAACATACTTATCAATTTATTTAAAGATAAAACAATAAACACACTACATGTTAACATAAAGCATGTTTTTATGAAAAAAGGTCAAAACAGAAAAAATTAGATGAAAATACTGGCATATATATATATATATATATATATATATATATAGTATGTGGGAGGGGGTACTGGGGATGGAACCCAGGGACATTCTACCTCCTAGCTACACCCCTAGCTCTAATTTATTCTTTTATTTTGAAACAGGGCCTAAGTTGCTGAGGCTGGCTGTGAACCTGGATTACAAGTGTGTGTCACCACGCTCAGTTTATATTTTTAAAGATCTCTTTAGCCAGGTGCAGTGGCGCACACCTGTAATACTAATACTTGGAAGGCTGAGACAGGAGGACCACATGTTCAAGACCAGCCTCAGCAAGTAATGAGACGCTCATCAACCTAGTGAGACCTTGTTTCAAGATAAAAATAAAATAGGGCTTGGGTGTAGCTTCGAGGTAGAATGCCCCTGGGTTCAATCCCCAGTACCACAAAAAAAATAAAATAAAATGCCTGGCTTAGCAGAAACAGCTGGGTTCTTTTTTTCTCCTTCCGCATTTAAGGCGTTTTGATCTCATATGATATGCCTTGGGGAAACTACTACATACACACAAAAGAATGAAAAGGCAACTGTTGCTTATTAAAATGACTTTGGACGTACAGACCCCCCTGAAAGGGTCAAGGGGCCCACGGTGGTTTCTGGGCCATGCTTTGAGAACTATGAACCTGACATACTTTAGGATTGTACTTTCCAGAAACGCCACTTATTGTCAATGTGACCTTTAGCTAGTTACTTAACCTCTCTAAGCCTCAGTTTCCTGAGTAGTGTACTAACAATAGAAGGCCTCTTTATGACTGTGTCGATCCCTACAAACATAGGTGTCCTCACAGTCATTTAAATATACAGATCGAGCAATCCCCAAATCTGAAATGCTCCAACATCTGAAAACTTTTGGGTACCAATGCGATGCCACAAGTGGAAATGCTGCATCATGAAGCTGCATTATGCACAAAATTATTTAAAATATTGCATAAAATTACCATCAGGCTGTGTATATCAAGTGGATATGAAACATAAGTTAATTTTGTGTTTAGACTTGGCTCTCATCACCAAGACATCTCATTATATGTATGCAAACATTCCAAAATCGGAAACATTTTTGGTCCCACGCATTTTGGATGAAGGCTGCTTAACCTGTATAAATGAGGTGACAGCTACAAATGTTCACTAGAGTGCATGGGTCATAGTAAGCACTCAAATGATGCAGCTTCCTCCTTCTGTTGTTAATATTGGCGGTTACTTCATCCTGAGCATTGTGCCAGGCACCATGGGGCATATCAAAATGAGTAAAATGGACAGGTGTGGTGGCACACGCCTATAATCCCAGTACTTGGGAGGCTAAGACAGGAGGATTGCAGGTTTGAGGTCAGTGTGTGGTAACTTAGGGAGACCCTGTTTCAAAATAAAATAGGGCTGGGAGTGTAACTCAGAGGTAGAACACCCCTGGGCTTGTTCCCTAGTAACACACACACACACACACACACACACACACACACACACACACACGATGACCCAAGTTGCTTAAAAGCGGGAGAGATAAGACAAAAGCATACCAACAGAACAAAACTGATTGATACAAAAGGGGGGAGTCATATTCATTCATTTATTCAATAAAGATTCATCAATTGCCTCCTACCTGCCAGGAGCAACAGAGAGGGGGCCCCGGGGCTCTGCACACCTGTAGGTTCAACCTCAATCCAGTGGGACCAGTGGTTTTGTGTTCAGGGACCTAGAAGCAGCTATAAGAGTAACCAGCTGGGATAGACTTGCTCCTGGCCCCCTAACTAAATCGCGCTGAAGTTCATTCAGCCTTCACTGTGGGTGGATTACACTGCACGCCTGTCAGATTACAAATATGAGAAGGAACATTCCCCGAGTTAAAGAAAACACACCAGGGTTCAGAGGTGGAATCCCCTTCCCGCCCCACTGCAGGCAACTCTGCCCTGATCTCCTGGGACGTGGTGGGTGGAGGAGGATGTGGTGAGGAAGGCGGATCTTCTCCGATAAAGAAAATGATGTTCCTGGTTGGAGGAAATACGAGAAAACAAGGACCAAAGGGAGTAGTGAGCACCCAGGATGGAAACGCAGTGAGGCAGAAAAATCAGCGTGCCTTGCCAAGCACTGCAGGAGTCAAAGTCAAGAGCGAAGCTTCCAGCATCACTCAGCAGCTGAGATGCCCGAAAGAGCCTTTTAAATGAGTACCATAAGCCGGGCGTGGTGGCGCACACCTGTAATCCCAGTACTTGGGAGGCTGAGACAGGAGGATTGCAGATTTCAAGGACAGCCTCAGCAAGTAGTGAGATTCTCATCAACCTAGTGAGACCCTGTTTCAAAATAAAAATTTAAAAAAAAATAGAGCCAGGGGTGTAGCTCAGAGGTAGAATGCCCCTAGGTTCAATCCCCAGTAGCACAAAAAATAAATAAATGAGTACCATAAAAGTGGCCGTGTGACACTGCCTTGACAGCTACAGGAGGGCTGGGAAACCTTTCCCAAACTTTTTTTTTTTTTTTTGGCGGTACTGGGGATTGAACCCAGGGGCATTCTACCTACAGGCTACACCCCCAGCCCTATTTTTATTCTTTATTTTGAAACAGGGTCTCACTAAGTTGCGGAGAGCCTCACTAAGTAGCTGAGGCTGGCCGCAAACTGGATCTTCCAGTCTCAGCCTCCCAAGTACTGGGATTACAAGTGTGCACCACCACGCCCAGCTCTTTCCCAAACATTTTGAAGAAAAAAAATTAATCTAATTGCCACTTTTTAGGTGTCCCCCCTTTTTTATTTTGCTCTTAGAGTTATAACTTCCTTCTTTGCCCTTACATTCTCTCCCCTTGGATTGACATTAACTAAGCACCTACTATGTACAAGACTATGAATAGTCTGATGGGGAAACAAACATGTACATGTGCGTGCACAAGTTCAGAAGGTTGGGCAGCAAGAAAATGACCATTTCTATGGTGGGCATGAAGGCAGAGTGAGAGGAGACAACTAAGCGTGGGGATAAGGGAAGGTTGCACTGAAAAGCCATTTCTGAACAGGGTTTAAAGGCTGAATAGGAGTCTATCCGGTGGACTCGGAGTGGGTAGGGAGATCATTCTAGAGGAAACAGCGGGTCTAGAGGCAGGGAGTGTGAAAAGACATGCTTCTGTTATTAACATGACACAAGAATCTGGATACAGTTATTTATCCTCCTTGACTCTAAACTCCTTTAAATAAAAAGAAATATTGACACCAATGTAGCAATTAACATTCAGTTAGTGAATTGTAAAACATGCTTCAAGGACAAAATGACACCCTCACGCCCAAAAGGTAAATGTTACCCTCTCTCAGGTGAGTTGAGCTCTTGCAACGGGAGCTCAGAACAGTTTATCCCGGTGTTGATTCTGGTTTTGGCTACATGGAGTCTCATTCATCCCTACTTCCGACCTATGCCCCTGGCTACAATTACTTTTGCATAGAACTGGACCAGCAAGAGCCAGGGAAGAGTATCAGAAGCAAAACAAAAGAAAATGAGATCAACCCAATATCCAGAGAAAAACAATGCATGGACTTCCCAACAGGCTAAATGACATCTGGAAGAGAATAACGAACATTATCTCAAAATAATTCCTTGGAATCCAGGCACGGTGGCGCATGTCTCTAACCCCAGTACTTGGGAGGCTAAGACAGGAGGATCGCAGGTTCAAGGCTAGCCTCAGCAACTTAGAAAGACCCTCAGCAACTTAGTGAGACCTTGTTTTTAAAAAAAATAGGGCTAGGGGTATGGCTCTGAAGTAGAATACCTCTGGGTTCAACCTCCAATACCAACCAATCAACCAACCAAACAACAACAAAAAAAGGAGCCAGGTGTGGTGGCACATGCTTATAATCCCAGTACTTGGGAGGCTGAGACTGGAGGATCCGGGTTTGCAGTCAGCCTCAGCTACTTAGTGAGGCCTCTGCAACTTAGTGAGACCCTGTTTCAAAATAAAGAATAAAAAATAGGGCTGGGGGTGTAGCTCAGAGGCAGAATGCCCTTGGGTTCAATCCCCAGTACCGCAAAAAAAAAAGGAAAGAAAAATATTTCCTCAGTTATTTGCTTCCTAGCATAAATCTAGACTTTAATGAAATGTTATTTTTAAATAAATTGGCACCAGCCGGGTGCACTGACACCTGCCTGTAATCCCAGTACATGGGAGACTGAGACAGGAGGATCATGGGTTCAAGGCCAGCATCAGCAACTTAGTGAGACCCTCCACAACTTAGTGAGATCCTATTTCAAAATAAAGAATAAAATAGGGCTGGGGGTGAAGCTCAGAGGTAGAATGCCCCTGAGTTTCATCCCCAGTGCCACAAAAAATATAAATAAATAAAATAAATAAATAAATGGGTACCATGTTTATAGCAGTGCAGTTCACAACAGCCAAATTATGGAACCAACCTAGATGTCCATCAACAGAGAAATGGATAAAGAAAATACAGTACATATACACAATGGACTTTTATTCAGCCATAAAGATGAAAGAAATTATGTCATTTTCAGGAAAATGGATGGAACAGGAGAGTGTCATGTTATGCAAAATAAGTCAGACTCAGAAAGTCAAGGGTTGGATGTGGAAGCTAGAGAAAAAAGAAAAGGGAAACAGAAGGAGATCTCATGAAAAGAGAAGGGAGACGAGTAGAGGAGAGGAAGAAGACGGGGGAGGGAGGAGGGGAGGCCCTGGGGAATGAAGTTGATCAGATGTGCATGTACAAATATATAACAACACATCCCACGATTATGTATAGTCATAATATACCAATAAAATCCTTAATAAATAGTACATCATCTGCATGATAGTAATTCGGTATTATTTGATATGACTACTCAACATGCTTCTGCAAAAACCATCCCACAGCCTACTGCTAGACTCTAGCAGCTAGACTGACCCAGCGTTTTATCCATCATGTCATCGTCTTGCTCAAAAGTTGCAATCCCAGCTGAATAGAAGATAATGTTAAAATGCCCAAATGTTACACTCAAGGAGTTCCACAATTGGGCTCCACCCTGACCTCCACTGGTTACCTCTATTTCTCTGCAGAAACCCTCTTCTTGGTCAAAATTAGTTTGCTCAGTGTCCTCAAAACATGCGATTCCATGTGACCTCTGACCTTTCATAAGGATGATATTCTCATCTTCCCACCTGCATACTGACTAAATCAGCAGATACCATATTTTTTCCCCTGTAGACTCCCAGCAGAAATTTTCTTTCTCATTTTTTATATTACTGCAAATACTTTTTGTCAGGAATGCAAGTATCTTGACAGTATTTAGGAAATGTCAGTGGTCACAATGGTTTGGTACTGTGTACTGAAGATAATAGTAAGGCTATTTAGCCTGAGTCATAGTACTTGTTTACACTCTGCCATTTAAAGGGTGCTGTGGGATTTAGATTATCTTTAAACTGATCTGTACAATATAATAAAATGTAAAATCAAGTGACCAATGTTTAAGAAATGACCATTGTACTGGAAGTAGAAAAGCACTTTAATCTATGATGAGAGTTTATTGTATGTGGTAGCTTCACGTATCTTATTGAACCGGGTTTTCTGTGGGTAGTTCACTTGATTACATTGTTTAGTTATGGAAAATTTGTACCTGTCATGCACAAAGCAACAAGTTCCTTTATGAAGGTTGAACAAAGGTTCATTCATTCATTCTTGTCACGAGCTTGCAATGAATATCTTCGGTGTGGCAGGCACTGTGCTGGGTGCAGGATATATACAGGTAACAGGTGGCTCTCTCACAACATTAGCTGGGGAGACAGAGCTGTGCCCAAAGGACTGTGTCAATTAGCTAATGCTACAATACTGCTGAGTAACAACCAACCACACAACTCCAGTGGTACACAGTAGCTGTTAATTTCTCAGTTTATGGGGTGGTTGTCTACCGAGTTCTGCCGATTGGGGTTAGGCTTGTTGAAATGGCTGGGGGTTAGCTGCTGGTGTTGGCTGATCCAGGAGGGTCTCAGCCATGACAGCCATTGTAATTTGGGTCTGCTTCACAGGAGCCTCTTCGAGCAGACACATTTACATAGACACAAGGGCAAGAGCGTGTCCAACTGCACCAACTTTTTAAGCCTCTCCTTAAAAATATCCCACGATCAAAACCAGTTGCATGGCCAAGACCAGAGTGAGAGTTACATGGCACAGGGCGTGGGAGAAGTGGGGTCATTGCTGCAATAGGCCACAGGCTCTCAATACACAAACCAGGCACACCTACCTCAGATTAAGGAGACAGTGAATGGTTTCCCAGGAAAGGTGATACTGACTTGGGCAGAATCTTGAAAGGAAAGATGGGAGTTAGCTAGGCCATAAAGGACGGAAGTTGCTTTAAGCGAGGCAACCCACAGCAGCTAACAACAACTTTGGAGATTGTGAGCATATCCGCATCTTTGTCTTATCCACGCATAGGCCCCTCACCTATTAACTTTCCCCCCACTTCCTCTCTGGATTGTAGATATAAGCCCTAGAGGTGCTGCAGCCTTCTTATGGCCAAGAGGCAACAGCATGAGGTTGAAAGTCTACAGAGAGATGGCGCCCAACAGCCACCTCTGAGCCACCGTATCGGCCCAACTTGATGACTGTATGACTTCATGTCATATGGGTCAGCACCCCCCTGGAGAACTCTCCTGCCCTTCAGTGTCCCATGCTGTATCACCAGCTCCCTCCTCTCTCTCAATCAAAAATATCATTCCAGCTGGCCATGGTGGTACACACCTGTAATCCCAGTACTTGGGAGGCTGATGCAGGAGGATCGCAGGTTCAAGGACAGCCTCACCAATGTAGCAAGACCCTCAGCAACCTAGAGAGAGCCTGTTTCAAAGCAAAAAATATAAAAGGTCAACCGTCCAGGGTAAAATACCCCTAGGTTCAATCTCCAGTACAAAAAAAAAAAAATCCTCTTACTCCTTCAGTCAAGCTCTACATCATTGGGGAAAGTGATGACACTATTTATCTCCAGTATACAGTGTCTCCATTTCTAGAGTTTCAACAACACCCTTCTTCTGGCCTCCACATCACCAATGCTGAAAGTGAAGAGTGGAGAGAGAGCACCCTGGACTCTCCTGGCAGGCACTTGGCACCGCCTTCTCCCCCAGGTCCTCCAGGTTCTACTAAAAGCAACTGTCCTGTTTAGAATGGGATTCATAGCAACCAAAATTCCCTTCCTGGCTTGCAGACACTTCTTCAGAAGGTGCCGGATCCCTGTAACGCCAAGGTCAAAGATGCAGAAGTCTAGCCAAATTAGAAAGGCCTAGTCGTACAGAATCCAGCCGCTCAGCCAGTGTCCCCATCGAGTCAGACTCCAGGCTCTGGTAAGCAGTGTGGGGCCGGTGACCAAGGTAGGGAGTGTCGTATCTCTACACTGCAGGCTGATGCACACTGAAGGAAGTGAGGAATGCTGGGCGCCCTCATGAAAAGCAACTCAAGGAAAGCCTCCTGTTCTTTCAGTACCTCTGTGGGCAGGAAAGACATAGAGCCAAGTAGAGCCACGAAGAAACTCCATCTCTGTCCACAGGAGCAACGGGCTGGATCGAAGCAGCAGGAGTGGACAGTGTGACCAGCAGATCACTCCAAAATTGACTCCCGAGGAATCAGGAGTCTAGACCAGTGTCTGACCCAAGGTCTCTTCACCTTTCAGGTGGGGCCCCAGATAAGATCCCAGGGCACGGATGGAGCAGGCCGCTCTGGGGAATAGTGGTTCCAGGGAACAGTGGTCTTCATGCTCTGAGAAATGCCTAGAGTACACATGGCCTATTTATTGTAGGCTCCTCAAGACTGTAATTTAATGCAATTTTGTTCAAAATGCAATTTTGTTCATATACAAGCAAATATTCATTTTTCCCCTAGAGAGAAGATCTTTATCTTTCATCAGATCTTCTGAGACTCAGAAAGAGATTGATCTCTACAACTGTTAAGAGCATTACCCCTCCAATACAGCAGCCTTAGAGGCACATGTCAAGGGCTCAGTGGCCTGTGCGGTACAGGCTACTGTGTTAGTATAGCTACAGAACATGCCCATCCCAGAGCCTTCTATGGGACAGTGCTGCCTTAAAGACATGGTGCTTTCTCTGTCTCCACAGACAGAGTGGCCAGCATTCAGATGTCTTCCCAGTGCTGTAGAGCACTGGAGGCCCGAGAGCCCAGTGTCTGCACACACTGCCTGCCACCAGATACCAGTGACCATAGCTGCTTTGCTATGCTGCTTGGCACTCCCCCCACACAAATTCCCATCAAGGAAAAGATGGCAGGTCTCTAAATCACTTAGGGGTTGTGCTGTATTTGAGTGACCTTATTTTATTTGAGAAAGGCTTTGAGGAAGCATAAGGACAACATTAGAAAAGGCTGAGTGAAAACCACCAGTGTTCAGATGATTGACAAAGACATACTAGCTCTCTTTTTCCTCTTCCCGTGAGGTCAGTAGAACCCCCCCCCCCCCGTGAGGTCTGCAGAGCCAGGGATTACAAAGTGGCACTAGGAGTTTGGCAGTTCTTTGCTCTTTAAAAATATTGAATTTGCCAGGCACAGAGGCACACACCTGGAATCCTAGCAACTGGGGAGGCTGAGGCAAGAGTATGGCAGGTTTGAATCCAGCCTGAGTAACTCAGCGCAACCCTGTCTCAAAAAATTTAAAAAATATGCGTCAATTAAGAATCAATATATATTTTTTAAAAAAGAAATTGGCCGGGCGTGGTGGCACACGCTTGTAATCCCAGTACTTTGGGAGGCGGAGACCGGAGGATCCGGGTTCGCAGCCAGCCTCAGCTCTCTCACTCTCTCTCTCCCTGTCTCTCTCTCTCTCACTCTCTCTCTCTCTCTCTCTCTCTCTCTCTCTCTCCTTGGTGAGGCCCTCCACAACTTTGTGAGACCTGGTTTCAAAATAAAGTATAAAAAAAAAATAGGGCCAGGGCATAGCGCAGAGGTAGAACGCCCCTGCGTTCAATCTCAGGTACCGCAAAAAAAAAAAAAAAATAGGCACACACTATTTGAAAACTCAAGGTGTTCAAAACAGAGGCATTCCTCGCAAGGGATTGTGGAGCCTGGATAATTCGAAAGACGAGAATTGTAATTACTGCTTATTCAGAGCTTGTTACAAGACAGCACTGTACGTCACACTTACGTAGGTAGTCCATATCCAGTCCTTTCCTTAGGGGATGTAGCTCAGGGTAGAGCGCCCCTTATTTCAATCCCCAGTGCTACAAAGTTATATTTATAGTTATATTCTATTATAACTGCATAGTTATAGTCATATAACGATGGAAATAATTCTGCACCATACCTTGACTATTCTCATCAATGTGGAAGGAACAGACACATAAGTCCTGGTCCATGATAACGCAGAGAGAGCACTGTTTGATGAGCGAGCCTGGACTTTGAACTCGGACCTGAGGTTGAGGCTGGACCTCGCCACTTCTTAGCCAGGCAGCTAATTATTTGCCCTTGCCAAGGCTCTGTTCTGCCATGTGGAGAGTATGGAATTGCCCTCCCCAGAGAAGAGTGGATATGGCTAACCTAAGTACATGTGGTGTATAGTACTGTCTTGTAACAAGCTCTGAGTAAGCAGTAATTATAATGATCGTCTTTCCAATTCTGCAGGCTCCACAATCCCTTGCTAGGAATGCCTCTGTTTTGAACACCTTGAGTTTTCAAATAATGTGTACCTATTTCTTTTTCTAATACATATTGATTCTTAATTGACACATGGTAATTACATATACTTAAAGGGTACATTTCAATACATGGATACAATGTATAATGATCAGATGGGGTTAACCATATATCTACCAGATATATATTTCTTTTTGATCGGAACATTAAAAATGCCGTTATTTATTTATTCCTTTATTTATTTGTGGTACTGGGGATTGAACTCAAGGGCATCCAACCTCTAAGCTCCTCCCCCCACCTTTTTTTTCAAAACAAGATCTCCCTAAATTGCTGAGACTGGCCTCAAACCTGCAATCCTCCTGTTTCAGCCTCCCAAGTACTGGGATTACAGATGTGTGCCACTGCACCCAGCTGGAACACTTTATTTATTTATTTATTTATTTATTTATTTATTTATTTTATGGTACTGGGGATTGAACCCAGGGGCATTCTACCTCTCAGCTACACCTCCCAGCCCTATTTTATTTTTTTTTATTTTGAAATAGGGTCTCACTAAATCGCTGAGGCTGGCTTCCAACCTGCAATCCTCCTGTCTCAGCCTTCCAAGAACTGGGATTACAGGTGTGCATCACCATGCCCATCTGGAACACTTATTTCTTTTTTTTTTCAAGATAAGTAAAAAGGCTTTATTTGCAGAGCAGGAATTTAACCAAACAGGCCAAATCCCATGTCATCATCAGACTCCTCGGATTCCTCCTTCTTCTCGTCTTTCTTCTCCTCTGCTGCAGTGGGGGCAGAGCCAGCGGCAGCAGCTGCAGAGCCTGGGGCAGCAGAGACAGCCATAGCCCCACCAGCGGGTACACTGGCAAGCTTGCCAATACCCTGGGCGATGACGTCCTCAATGTTTTTCCCATTCAGCTCATTGATGACCTTGTTTAGCCGATCGTCATCCGCTTTGATGCCCACGCTGTCCAGGATCGTCTTGATGTCCTTGGCACTGGGAGAGGAGTTGCCCCCAAGGGCGGCCAGCAGGTAGGAAGCTACATAGCGCATGTCGGCGGCACGGGGGACAGGCCTCACGCATGCGATCTCGGTGGTGGCAGGAGCAAAACCTGGAACACTTATTTCTTAATGGCTGCCTCCAGCTTGGTGTCTCAAAAAATTCTTACTAATTGATTTATGAATCACAAACTGAAGAGGCTGAGATCTGTGATGTTACGTGTAAGGAAGGAGACGGGGTAGCTACTTTGTGCTAAGGTTGTGCTAGGTACTTCATCCAATCTCTTTTCATTATTAATTAACATCACCTATTTATCACAGTGATATGTGTAATAAGGAAAAGCTGGAGATAATCTAATGTCTGACAATGGAGGACTGGAATATTATAAATCCTGTCAAAATAACATCTTCCAGAAGTTGACATGGGTAAATGCTTATGATACAGTGTGAAGTAAAAACTCAAAACCAGTGACAGCCTATGTCCCAGCATCACCAAGAGACACTAAAGTGGACGTGTGCCAGGAAACACATCAAGAATGTTCAGTCACAGCTGTAAATAATGCCAACGTCCATTCACAAGGTAGTGCACACACGGTAGTGATCAGTGGAACTTTACACCACGATAAAACAAAAATGATAACAATATGAAACAGCATGATGACTCTTACAATGAAAAAAAGGAAAGCTCAAGAAGTTATCGATAGCATGACCCCACTAAAGAAAGGTCAAAGCCAGGAAAACCCAACTGTATTACTTAAGTGACAAACGCCAAGCAAAAGCCAGGAGCTGCTGACTGTGAGCGCAGTCACCTCTGAGGACTTGGGGGGAAGCCTGTGAGGGAAGGGACATCATGACAGGTGGCCTTGGCAATGTTCCAGTTTGGGTTTTTTTTTTTTGGGCGGTACTGGGGATTGAACCCAGGGGCATTCTACCTCTGAGCTACACCCCCAGCCCTATTTTTTATTCTTTATTTTGAAACAGGACCTCACTAAGTTGTGGAGAGCCTCACTAATTTGCTGAGGCTGGCTGCAAACCTGCGATCCTCCAGTCTCAGCCTCCCAAGTACTGGGATTACAAGTGTGTGCCACCACACCCGGCTTTGGGTTTGTTTTGATTTCTGTTTTTGTTTAAGTGGTTGTTCCTCTGTTTATATCTCATAATGTAAACTATCTTAAAACAAAAGCCAAGGGGAAAAAGTACAAAACTGTATCTACTGTGTGATTTCAATTATATAGATGTCTACATGCATGGGGCAGTCACCAGTGATTTTCTCTGGCCAGCAATGTGGAAAAGGATTTCTATTTCCTTCCTTATACATATTGTATTTTTCAAATTTTCATACTTAACAAGTATGACTTTTAAAATAAAAATAAAACTAGAACTACCAGCTGCCCATCTCTAGCTCTTCAACTTACATCTCTGCACGGAACAGAGTCACTTGGAGGAAGAGACTTTGCTCTTCTCTCTGCCAGAAAGAAGCAGGAAGGGAGGAGGAAATGCACAATCGAAATCAATACGTGGCAGCTCCTCCAGGTTCTTGTCATTTGTGCAATGCTAAGGCCTTAGAGGACTCAGCTGATGGTAATCGGCCACGTGCCAGAGCGTCCCAGCACTCACAACGCCTGCCTGCTTTCTTTCTTTCAAAGCCTGAAAAATGAGCCAGCAGCAGAGTAACAAAAAAGAGGTATTATTATTATTAAATAATAACTCACATTTAAACTCTTGTTATTGCTATCATACTGTGTTGGGGGCTTTGTGTGCACTAATCCTGACATTCACAATACTATAAAGTAGATATTGTTATCCTTATCTCAGAGGTGCTACAATCTGTCCAGATCAGACTTGAAGCCTGTGGCTTCTAATTCTCCACCACAGTTTACATTTATTCACATGCATCTATTGTTTTAGCGTCCACAGATTCCCAACGTGGGCAATACAGCCCCCATGGGGGATGCTGGGCTGATCAAGGTGGGGCTGAGCCTCAGGCGCAAATCAAGGGGCACTGAATAAACATAAGGGGCCAGTGGGAGCGCCCAGGGGGACACTGAGTAAGTGCTTTTCGGAAAGGGGGTGGTAGCCAGTGAGTTTAGGAATCTATGTTAAACTTCTGACAACCATGTGAAGTGGGTATGTGATTTTCCCAAAGCACACAGCTAGTAAGAAGTTATCATCTTTAATAATAACCTGTTTCTTTGTTCTTAAGAGGGAACGTTTTTCCCCCTTTACGTCAACCAAACACCAGTATGTCTCTGTCCTCCCAGAATCTATTTATTACCTCTTGTGAGAAGTGTGAGTACATGGGATATGACACAGATGCTGAGAAATGTTACCTCCCTAGGGTGGAGAGGGCAAGCACGCGCAATGGAGATAAGAGTAAGATATGAGGAAGGTGTAAGCTCCTGTGGGCATTCTAGTTGTAACTGATAAGAGTGATGTTCCTACGAACCCCATCTGCTAGGTCTCCATGAGTCTCTTCTGTTTCCACCCTGCTCTGAAAGAGTTGACCTTCAGCCTGCCTTTGAGCGACCAGCATTCCAGGACCTTCTCCCAGGCGGGGAGAGAATGCTTCCTCCTCTGCTTTCCCTGACCCACCTGCACCAGACTCTCCACACCCCTCGAGTCTCACTCGTGTCAAAGCTGCTACTGTCACAGCTTCTTGGGAACCAGTGCTCTCTCAAGCCTGTTTTGCAAGGTGGGTCCTTTTTTATTCCCCCAGCAGAAGGGAGAGGGCAGTGAAATGGATGATGGGTATACAGAATATAAGGAGGAGGAGGAAGCTGAGAAGGGAGTGGGTGAGTCAGAGAACAGTGCTCAGCCTAGCTGGCAGTGAGTCTCTCAAAAGCAGTGGGAAGCCTAAGCTGTTAACAAGGTAAGATGAGAATTATCCCAGGGCTGCGGGATCACAGTATCAGATAACCACTGGCAGCTGAGCTGGGGAGGAGAGGGGCTAGTAGAAGAGGGGACGCATCAGAATCTGAATCACCAGGGGAATCTTCTGGGTCAAAAGCAAGCTGCCTATCCCACACCCACCGGCTCCATCCTCACTGGGTCTAAAGGAGCCTAGAATGCAGCCTAGAATGTTCTGACTTACATTTTACAGACAGTGCCTGGTACACCTGCTCTGTTCAGATCCTGGCTTCAGGGCTCAAGTTTCTGTACTTCCCACAGCTTCTCCCCAGTTCTCTTGGGGAGAGGAGACAGGAGGTGTGAAGAGCTGCGGGTTTTCTCTAGCTCAGGTGGGGTATGGTGTCCTCATTGAAAGCTCTCAGACCTGGGACCCAGAGGCCAGGGTCTGGATCCAGGCAGGGCTATTGCAGCCCATGAATCAATCAATCAAAGTTAGTTTATTTATTATGAAAACTGGGGAAGTGACTCATTACTGTCCTAAATATCTAATTGGATTATTTTCATGACTGCCCCTCAAAGGGCTTGGAAAATCATGAAATGCCTTGAGGATATAAAATCTGATTAAGTTACGGGACCAACATATCAGCGAAGGTAGAAGGGGCCTCTATCTTGAATGGCTTTGGACAAGTCTGGAACTTCTAATTGGAATTGGAATACTTTTATATGTGTAAAAGAAAAAGACACTTTGTCCAACCTTCCTTTCTGGGTCAGTGAGGGCACCTGAAACAGTAAACATGCTCTTCGAATGTTCTACAGATGCTCCTTCGGCACGTCCTGTGTGTCAGGCACTACCCTTGGTACCGTGGCACAGCACTGGTGAGGACCCAGGGCCAGCCCTGCTGGTCCTCTCAGTCTAGTTAAGAGTTTGTTGTGTGTCCCAGAGCTTAGCTCTGCAAGTTTCCAGGTCTATCGGCTATTTGTGATAAGACCCATGACCCCAGCCCATTCTCTCTCAGTGTGTGCAAGGTATCTTTTGTCATCTCTAATTTCTGGTTGCAGGAACATAATCTCACTGGGGAATCTAAATTAGGAATATGCCAAGTAGTTGGAATCCAGGTGTCTTAAATCGGTAACTGTTTGGTTTGGGGTTTGTTTTTTCTCAGAATGTTCCATTTTGCTTTGAAAAGCCTACACAGGACTGACCTGGGGCATCTCTGTGTCAGCCCTCTGTCATCAGGCTGCTGGCTGAGGTCCCTCATCCTCGTGCCTGCATGGCCTCATACCTTCTGTAGCTTCTCCCTTATCTCCACCCCTTTGGTGATGTTTTTCAAGATCCTAAAGTTCTCACGACTCTTCAACTCCAGGCTGTCCTTTGTGTTCCAGTTTGATGCCAACCACCTGTCAAAAACTGTCTTTCTAAAGCACCTGTTGGGGCAACGAGTGTTGAAATTGCTTTTCTGTGGCAGTGACAGAATGGACTGAGTTTGTTCTTTTTCTTTTGCCTTGCCCACCTCGTAACTGGGCTGGTTACAACAAGGCAGCCTGTCACCTGCAATGGCACTTTTATTTCTCTTTAATAAAACTTTCCTAATAACAATTTTCATGAGGTTTTTCTTCTTAGTTTTAATTACTACATGCTCAGTTATAGGAACTATTTTCTAGGAAGAGTTTAACTGTGTCATATCATCAAAACTATGCATCTGGCTTTATTAATATCTTTCTATGGAGCTGAGGCAGTACTGGTTATATGTTCAGTACTCAGTGGAGTATGTGTGTGTGGTGCTGGGATTGAACCCAGGGGCATTCTACCTCCAAGCTACACCCCCAGTCCTATTTTTTATTTAGAAACAGGGTCTCACTAAGTTGCTTAGAGCCTAAGTTGCTGAGGCTGGCTTCAAACCTGTGATCCTTCAATGGAGTATTCAAATGGAGTATTCAAATTTAGTAACTGTTACTATCGACTATCCATGTGCATTTTAGAAAAGGATAAGGTTTCATTTCTTGATGAAGCTCACTGGGTTATATGCTTTCTAACAATGACTATGCCTCATTGCACTATTTGCTGACTTCATTTATTGGACAAGTTGAAGGAGCCCTAATTACTTGTAGAATTGTTATGTACCTGTAAGTGAAATAAGACTTGGCCTTTCCCTTAAGTTACTGCAGTTCAATGATTGGAAAAGACATCCTATGGAGTTGAATGGATGCTAACAGGATATTTGGGAGGAAGAGGGATATATCTTTCTTTAGGGGAGAAGGTGGCCTGTTGTCCTACTCTCCAAGGAAGAGTGGAAGTTAAATGCTCCTAAATAACAGGGCAGGTTTGGAAGTTGAGTCTGGAGCCTAAAGTACTGAAAAGAAGGGGAGTGGCAGGAAAGCAAAGATCAGGCCATCAAAGACCCTAAGCATAAGGCTTGGGTTTTTATTAAGTATACATATATGTTGGAAAGTTACTGAAGGACTTTTAAGCAGGGCAATGACAGACTAGTGCTTTTTGGGGTTTGTTTTTTTTTGCCTTTTTTAGTGTTGGAGATTGAACCCAGGGGCATTCTACCTCTGAGCTACACCCCCAAATTTATTTTATTTTATTTATTTATTTATTTATTTTTTGCGGTACCGGGGATTGAACACAGGAGCGTTCTACCTCCGTGCTACGCCCCTGGCCCTATTTTTTTTTATGCTTTATTTTTGAAACTGGGTCTCACGAAGTTGCGGAGGGCCTCGCTAGGTAGAGAGAAAGAGAGAGAGAGAGATCAATCAATTGATCGATCGCGCGCGCATGCGCGCTGAGGTTGGCTGCGAACCCGGATCCTCCGGTCTCCGCCTCCCAAAGTACTGGGATTACAAGCGTGCACCACCATGCCCGGCTGATTTTATTTTTTATTTGAAAACAGAGCCTTACTAAGTTGCTGAGGCTGGCCTTGAACCTGCAATCCTGTCTCGGCCTCCCAAGTACTGGGATTACAGGTGAGCGCCACCACGCCTGGCTAAACTAGTGTTTTGTTTTTTATTTTATTAATGTGCTTTTATTGGTGCATTATAGTCTCACATCATAATGTAAATCATGTTGACAATGGCATACATGCATTCATCACTACCACCCTGAATGCACCCAATCTCATCTAAACTAGTGTTTTAGAAAGAGTTTTTGAGCTGGGCATGGTGGTGCACACTTGTAATCCCAGTACTTGGGAGGCTGAGTCAGGAGGATCGCAGGTTCGTGGCCAGCCTCGCTACTTAGTGAGGCCCTGTTTCAAAATAAAAATTAAAATAGGTCTGAGGGTCGGGCTCAGAAGGAGAATGCCTGTGGGTTCAATCCCCAGTACTACAAAATAAATGATAGATGATGATGATGATGATGACGACAATGACGAAGATAGATAGATAGATGATAGATAGATAGACAGACAGATAGATAGATAGATAGATGATAGATAGATATAGCAAGCATAAAAAGAAGCAGAGAAAGATGTCAGAGGGTTTCCGCAGGAATTCCTGAGAGCTGTGGGCTAACACCTGAGGCCAACTGGGACCGAGTTAGGAGGCCCAGCTCCAGCCTGGGGAGGGAATGGGCTTGAGCTAAGCAGTTGGCTGGCAAGGAGGGCACAGTGCCCTTGAGCCCCACAGGACACAGAGTTGGCCCCAATCTGGAGTGGAGGGAAGAAGGATGTTCTCTGAAAGGTCAGCTTTCCTAATCTCCAGGAAATGTTAGCTTTCTCTTGAAGTGATTAGAGGCTCTCTCTCTGTCTCCTTATACTTGCACAAGCTCTTCTGTCCCTGTGTTCTGCTCTTTTGTCCTATTGCTTTCTATCTTTGTACCAAACTATTTCTCAAGCTCCTAAGCGGAAGCTCTCTAGCTCAAGTCACCTCTTCTGTCTCCGGGGAATGGAGGGTGATGAGGGCATCCTCGGGCCTTTTCTAATCATTTCCTACTGGACTCGAGTTTTAACATAAAGCTAGAAGCAGATCTTAGCTGGTCCTCTTCTAACGCACAGGGCCAAGACTACAAAGCAGTAATTACCACTCACTGACATTTCCCTGGCAGATAGCAAAGTGCTTTGGGCCACAAGAGATGGCCCTCATTAGGTCCTTTTGGCACATCCAGAGGAAGAGCATTGTTGCAATGGACGGAAGAGAAGGGGCTTTTCTGCCACTGCCACACAAGGTCTGGCTTGGGTTATTACACACTTCCCAGAAGGTTCAGGGGACTTCCAAGGGAAGCCCATAAGCCAGCAAAGCACCCTTACCTTTCCAGGAAGCAAACTCCAGGAGTGACATCTTTGGCTACCTAATTCCTCCTCCAAAATCCACTCTCAAATATCTCTGGAGCTCTGGACATGAGAATAATTTATGACCAGCATGAAGGCTATCTGGGCAATAAATATCAAAGTCCTGCCTGCACACACTCTTCGACTCATAACTCCACCCTTGGGGATTTTATCTCACATAAATACACATGCAACAGTGTGTGAATGTAAAGGTCAATACTGAAGCACTTGAAATGGCAAATGACTGGAAACAAGCCAGAAGCTCATCAATGAGGAAGCTGGTTAAATAAACAGCTGTATATCCATACAACAGAATTCTATGTAGCAAAAAGGAATGAGCAAATGCTTTCTGTGCTGCTAATGCAGAGTTCCTCAAAGCATATTCATAAATAAATTTTTTATGGTACTGGGGATTGAACCCAGGAGCATTCTACCTCCAAGCTCGCCCCAGCCCTATTTTATTTTTTATTTTAAAACAGGGTCTCACTAAGTTGTGGAGGGCCTCACTAAGTAGCTGAGGCTGTCCACGAACCTGCGATCCTCCTATTTCAGCATGCCAAGTACTGGGATTACAGGCATGCGCCACCACGCCCGGCTCATAAATAATTTTTTTTAAAAACCAACAAGATGTAGCACTGTGGAGATAACTTACTATTTTTTGTGTTTTTAAAGAGGGAAAGAATTAAGAGTATACAGACATTTGAATTTTCTTGTGTATGCACAGAACAATCAAAATGACACATTAAAAAAATGAACCTAGTTGCTATGTTAGGGGCAAACTGAGAACTGGACAGATGAGGTCAGGTGCTGGAGGTAGACTTTTCACCATATATCAATTACAAAACACCAGCTAGGAGATAAATACTAGCTGTTGGTAAGTAGAGAAGAGGCTATGCATTCAGCAATCCATAAAACTCTTATTCTAGCTGGGCATGGTGGCGCACGCTTGTAATCCAGTACCTGGGAGGCTGAAACAGGAGGATTGCAGGTTCACGACCAGCCTCAGCTAGTGAGGCCCTCTGCAACTTAGTGAGACCCTGTTTCAAAATAAAGAATTAAAAATAGGGCTTGGGTAGCTCAGAGGTAGAATGCCCCTGGACTCAACCCCCAGTAACCCCAAAACAAAAACAAAAAAACTCTCGTTTTTCTGGTAAAATTCTTTTCCCTGTAAAAATAATGTGACTGTGCTCATTTGTTTGTTTTCTTTCTTTTTTAGTACAGCCATTTTTTTAATTTAATTTTTTTCAGTACTGGGGATTGAACCCAGGGTCATTCTACCTCCGAGCTACACCCCCAGCCCTATTTTGTTTTTTTATTCTTTATTTTGAAACAGGGTCTCACTAAGTTGCAGAGGGACTCACTAAGTAGCTGAGGCTAGCCGCGAACCTGTGATCCTCCTGTCTCAGCCTCCCAAGTACTGGGATTACAAGCATTCGCCACCACACCCAACTTTAGTATGGCCATTTTGAGGGGGGGGGCAGTGCCAGGGACTGAACCCAGGGGCATTCTACCTCCAGGCTACACCCCCAGCCTTATTTTTTATTCTTTATTTTGAAACAGGGTCTCACTAAGTTGCAGAGGGCCTCACTAAGTAACTGAGGCTGGCCACAAACCCGGATCCTCCGGTCTCAGCCTCCCAAGTACTGGGATTACAAGCGTGCGCCTGGCTTAGTATGGCCATTTTAAAGGTCGTTGCCTGTGTTTACAAAGAGCTCTAGAAGTTTTCTAAATTATAACTATAGGCTTCCCCTACAGATACTGCTTGTCACAAGAATCCCTTTCCCTGTCATATATGTTAAAGACCTGGGTGTGACAGGCTGGTCTGCCAGCTGGCAAGCACTCCCCTTCTTTCCTTCCTGCATGCAGAATCTGAGGAAAGCCTTCTTTGAAATTCTGAGTCTATGGACTTAATTTCCCTGAAAATGATATTTTTCAAAACAATTTGAACCATGTGACAAGTGACAATTACCTCCTAAAAACTTGTTTCACAAGTTGATAAAACTTATCAGGAAAATAGCATACCCTACCTCCAACTCCAATGACTGTCCAGAAATATAGTTTCTTTTCAATTTCTTGGGTATATGGTGATATACAAATTAGCACCTTGTTACTATTAATAATTATATTATGTGTAATAGCTATTATATTTCTCAGTTGCTATTTGTGTCAGGAAGTCACCCAAAATGATCCATAGTCATGTAAAAACAGGGTTAAAAGCTCCCTTGGAATAATACTCTAGCACAGTCTTTCCGTATGAAGCAAGCCTTGATTGTAATAGGAGTTATTTCAGGCTTGCCACCAGTCTGTATGAGCCTTCATATAAATTGCAAAATAAAAACCCTTTCTTTAAATATTTAATAGCCAGGCGTGGTGGCGCATGCTTGTAATCCCAGTACTTTGGGAGGCGGAGACCGGAGGATCCGGGTTCGCGGCCGACCTTAGCGCGCATGCACGTGCACGCGATATCTCTCTCTCTCTCTCTCTCTCTCTCTCTCTCTCTCTCTTTCTCTCTCTCCCTCCCTCCCTCCCTCCTCTCTCCTCTCTCCTCTCTCCTCTCTCTCTCTCTCTGTACCTAGTGAGGTCATCTGCAACTTTGTGAGACCCAGTTTCAAAAATAAAGCATAAAAAAAATAGGGCCGGGGGTGTAGCGCGGAGGTAGAACGCCCCTGCGTTCAATCCCCGGTACCGCAAAAAAATAAATAAATAAAAAATAAATAAATAAATATTTAACATCTAGCAACTGGAAAACCATCCTAATACACTTTTCTTGTTGGTCCAAGATACTTTACTGTCTACAGAATGTTATTTATTTATTTATTTATTTACTTACTTACTTACTGGTGGTGGTACTAGGGACTCAATGCTGGGGCATTCTACCTCTGAGCTACAGCCCCAGTCCTTTTTATTTTTTATTTTGAAACAGGCTCTCACTAAGTTGCTGAGGGTCTCACTAAGATACAGAGGTTGACCTCGAACCTGCAATCCTTCCATCTCAGACTCTAAAGTACAGGGATTACAGGCATGTGCCACCATGCCAGGATCAGAATTTTTATTACTAAATATCTAAATCCCTGATGAGATGAAATTCCCTAGGGTTGTGCAATGCACAACCTGCTTTAATATACTACGCAGCCCTGAGTAGGTTGTGTTGAGTGCATTCACCAAGCAGCAGCAGTGCCTGAAAGGCCACACGGACCACTCTTACCGCTCTTGGGTTGGTGTGCCACACTTCTGCAGAGTCAGCTGGTAAGGAGCCAACGGCTCAGCTGAAATAGATTCCTATCGTTTATCACTACACAGACACAACGTCAGCACTGTATCAGCTCCTCCATGTCCTTAGTTCCACAGGACAAGACCAAATCAAAGGGAACCAGATGGCAGGTGCCATGGGCACTTGGCTCTGCCACCAAAGAAACAACTCTAAAGCCAAGCAGTTTTATAGCCTGCAGCCCTATCCTTCAGAGGACTGAAGTGGAAAGTCCTGTGCTTCATTAAAGTGGGGGAGGGGATGAGAAGTGGCTCAGGGCAATCTCCCTCAAGTTGGGGGGGTAAGAATGGCCTCAGGGTGTTCCTTGCTGGGCAGTTCATCTCCCTGAGCTTCAGGAGGATCACAAAGAATCCAACCAAGGCTTGGGTCATGCTGAGACCAAGCTTTGCCTGTGTGGCCTGTGAAGACATGCATACCACGGGGGCACCACAGTGGAGTTGGTCCCCTGTGTTTATTACCTATGGAGGCTTTCAGGTATTCTTGGTAGTCCAATGGATAAGAAAGACGGGGAGGAAGGAATCAATGGTCCAAAAATATATAAAACTGATTGGCGCACTAGCTACAAGGGACAGGAACTGATCTTGGACAAGCGTTTGCACCACTGGTTGCGGGAATGTTTGGGCTTTCTTCATTGCTTCTTGGAGGGGGTCAGGGAGAGGGTGGCTTTGGCTAGAAAGGGAACGGGAGGCAGACACCAAGGCAGCACCTAACTCAACCCCTCTGCCTGTTCCTCGCAGGCCTTCCACTGCAGGGCCATGCTGCTGCCCAGAAGAGTGAGGCTACTGCTGCTCCTGCTTTCCCAGATGGCCATCTTCGCTCTCATCTTCCACTTGTATGACCATGACTCCCTGCCTGGGAAGGAGGAGCCCGAGCCCAAGCCCACGCACGTGCTGGTCCTGTCTTCCTGGCGCTCTGGCTCTTCTTTTGTGGGGCAGCTTTTTGGACAGCACCCCGATGTCTTCTACCTGATGGAGCCTGCCTGGCACGTGTGGATGAGCTTCACTCAGAGCACCGCCTGGAAGCTGCACATGGCGGCGCGAGATCTGCTGCGCTCCGTCTTTCTGTGCGACATGAGTGTCTTTGATGCCTACATGAACCCTGGTCCCCGCAAACAGTCCAGCCTCTTCCAGTGGGAACAGAGCCGGGCTCTGTGTTCCCCACCTGCCTGCAACTCCTTCTCTCGGGACGATATCATCCCCAATGTTCACTGCAAGGTCCTGTGCAGCAAAGAGCCCTTCGAGGTGGTGGAGGAGGCCTGCCGCTCCTACAGCCACGTGGTGCTCAAGGAGGTGCGCTTCTTCAACCTGCGGGTTCTCTACCCGCTGCTGGTAGACCCTTCTCTCAACCTGCACATAGTGCACTTGGTCCGGGACCCCCGGGCCGTGTTTCGCTCCCGAGAACACACCACAGAAGAACTCATGATTGACAGTCACATTGTGATGGGGCAGCACTGGAAAAAGGTCAAGAAGGAGGACCAACCATACTACACGATGCAGATCATCTGCAAAAGCCAACTGGACATATACAAGGCCATCCAGTCCTTGCCCAGAGCCCTGCAGCAGCGCTACCTGCTCATACGCTACGAGGACCTGGTCCGGGCCCCCGTGGCCCAGACTTCCCAGATGTATGAACACGTGAGGTTGAAATTCTTACCCCATCTCCAGAGCTGGGTGCACAATATCACCCGTGGCAAGGGCATGGGTCAGCACGCCTTCCACACCAATGCCAGGAACGCCCTCAATGTTTCCCAGGCCTGGCGCTGGTCCCTGCCTTACGAAAAGGTTTCTCAACTTCAGGAAGTCTGTGGCGACACTATGGATTTGCTGGGCTACCTCCAGGTCAGATCCAAACAAGAACAGAGCAACTTGTCGCTGGATCTTTTATCTACTTGGAGGCCTTCAGAACAAATGTATCAAGAAGGTTGAGAAGGCGCTGTCCCCACCTGGCCCTGGCCTCAGCCACAATCACAGAACGCTGCTGAGCCTGAACTGTCTCTGTGGGTGTGGACGTTGAGTGTGCGCTGTGCCCACACGCACTTGAGCAAAGGAGTCTGTGTGTCTATACTCCTGTCTAGAAAAGACTCAGGAGCCTCATGTGAGCAGCATATTCCCCCAAGGAAATGGGGGTATTTATTGCCTTTCTTCTCTTCTCGACCTTCCTACCTATGGGGACTTAGTGGCCTGAAGGCCTACTGGACACCTAGCTGTGACAGTGGAAAAATCCATAAAGCTCCCTGTACACATCTTGCCCAGAGAAAATGGGAGAGACAGTAAAAACCAGGGAAATAAGTCTTTCACCAAAGAGCCCCCCAACACATCCCGCAGAGAGGTGAACTCTGAGCCCTCGGAGTTCCCAGCGGATTCAAGGAAAGCAGCAGAAACAGGGTTGGATGCTTATCTGTGAACTTGGCCATCGCAGCTGTCACTTATCAAAAACAATGACACCAACTCTCTGCATTACAAGGCAAGCTCTTAAGTTCAGGGGGCCGCTGGGCTCTATTCAGATGTCATTTCCCCTCAGTGTTTTTCTATCATGTGGAAGACTTTTATCTGTGAAACTCATTGGTTAATAATAAAATTCCAAAATAAGATTCTGTTTGGAATGTCCCCTTGAATGCTTTCTTTTTTTTTTTTTTTTGCAGTACTGGGGATGGAACCCAGGGGCATTCTACCTCCGAGCTACACCCTCAGCCTTATTTTTTATTCTTTATTTTGAAACAGGGTCTCACTAAGTTGCAGAGGGCCTCACTAAGTAGCTGAGGCTGGCTGCGAACCTGGATCCTCTGGTCTCATCCTCCCAAGTACTGGGATTACAAGTATGCACCACCACACCCGGCTCCCTTGTGTGCTTTCTAATTACTATTAGTAATTAGTAGTGGACATTCATTCTTATGGGATCCTAATCTAAGAATATAATTATCTTTGTAGACTTTTATACTTTTTTTATCACCTATGTATATAAAAAATTGCTACAACAATGGTGCCGGATGATGAACTAAGTCTACATCCTCTTAAGACTTGGCAGAGGCTGGGCATAGTGGTGCACACTTGTAATCCCAGTACTTGGGAGGCTGAGACAGGAGGATCGCAAGTTCGCGACCAGCCACAGCTACTTAGTGAGGCCCTCTGCAACTTAGTGAGACCCTGTTTCAAAATCAAGAATACAAAAATAGGGCTGGGGGTGTAGCTCGGAGGTAGAATGCCCCTGGGTTCAATCCTCAGTATTACACACACACACAAAAAAAAGAACTGGCAGAAAGTAGACAATTAGCACCTTAGCCCTTTCTCGTGTGAAGCATGAGCTATTATAATGACACGTGCATCACCATAGGGTCTGAGCAAATAATTCTTTTACTCTGTTTTCCCAGGCAGAAGACCTCAGCTCTAGTATTTCCCTCACCTGGTTGTAGTACTCACCTCCCCTAATAAGTTGTTCCTCCCAGTCCCTGTAGACACCCCCAGATCTAGATGAGCATCAGAATCACCTAGTACAGATGCACACTGCCATGCCCTGCCTCAGTCTGCTGGGACTGGAGCCTCTGGTGTGGGGGCTGGGATCCTGGCCGTTCATCAAGCTACCCCAGTGACTCTTCCATGACAGGCCTGGCTCCAGACACCCTGTACTGGGCAGCAGCACTGTTGACCTTCTTGCTCCAAGACAGGTGACTTCAGCACAGCTGAGTATGTATGTCATTTACCCCTGCCACCAGTGCTGTCCTCCCTTGGAAAGAACGGGGGAAAGGTCTATATTTGTCTGGAGCTCCATGGATCTCTGAGTCCTGACTTCGTTAACATTTCACTCTGTCCAAACCTGAGAGATTCTGTCATTTCATCTTTTGTTTCCAAGTGCGCACATGTGTGTGTGCGTGCGTGCGTGCGTGCGTGCGTGTGTGTGTGTGTTCTACCACTGAGCTACATCCCTAGCTCTTATTTATTTTTTTAATTTTGAAACAAGCTCTTGCTAAGTTGCACAGGCTGGCCTCGAACTTGTGATCCTCCTTTTGACGTTTCTCACTTCATAAACCTTTCTCTTGTGGTTAGATACAGAATGTCCCCTGAAGAGCTCATGTATTAATATTCAGAGTTGATGCAGTTACGTCATGAGGGTTGTAATCTCATCAGTAGATAAATGCACTGTGATGGGTTAACCATGGCCTGGGTGGTCACCTAGGCCAGTACGGTGTGGCTGGAGAAGGTGGGTCCCTGGGGGTCCAGCCTTGGGGACTGTACTTTTGTCTCTGCATCCCCTTGCTTGTTGGCTCTCTTGCCTCCGACCTCCATGATGTGACAGCGGAGCCTCTCCCTCTCTCTGCTTCCCAGCGCCATGCCCTGAGCTGCAGCTCCACAGGTCAACCTGGCCTGACACGGACTGAACTCAGAACCTTCAAAAACACGCTGAGCACATAGATCTCCCTTCCTCTCGGTTGTGACCAGCTGTCCTGGGTTATAGCAGTGAGAACGTTGACCGAGACACTTCCTCCATGTCAAACCAGAATCCCCCACTCGACTGTGCCTGAGCGGCTTCAGTACCTGAGACGCTGCCTTTGTAAACCAGGTTGGTGGAAGTTAACTTATATGTGGCTTTAAAGGAGCAAATTTCTTCCAATATCCAAACCTAAGTCATTATAGGAGCCCTTTAAGAGTGTAGGACAAGCCGGGCGTGGTGGCGCACGCTTGTAATCCCAGTACTTTGGGAGGCGGAGACCGGAGGATCCGGGTTCGCGGCCAGCCTCAACTCTCACTCTGTCTCTTTCTCTCTCTCTCTCTCCTTAGTGAGGCCCTCCGCAACCTCGTGAGACACAGTTTCAAAATAAAGCATAAAAAATAGGGCCGGGGGTGTAGCGCAGAGGTAGAACGCCTCTGCATTCAATCCCCAGTACCGCAAAAAAAAAAAAAAAGAGTGTAGGACAAGCTCTCCCAGGCAAATGCTTGCCTGTACAGACTTTCCAAAACAAAGTAAGAGTAAGTCTTCCCTGAGGTTGAGCAGGGGCCAGGGCAGCAGATGGCCACGTGAGTAGAGAGAAGCGTGCGGGGAGGCAGCAGACTGTAATAGATTCACCATCTCGGGTTTTCCCTCTTAAAGTCCAGCCTCTGCTGAATTGTTTTAAAGTTAGCAGCTTCCTTAGGAACCATCTCTATGTGACACTAAAGTTCAGAGCTGCCTGCGTGTCGTTCTCCAAAATGATCCCCCCATCCCAAGACAAGGAAAGAGGCTAGCCACATGGAAGTCTCAAGATCTTAGTCAAGCTCCACTTTAACAAAACTTTGAATTTCTTTTTGTGTGTGCGTGGTACTGGGGATTGAACCCAAGGGCATTCTACCTACGAGCTATACCCCCAGCCCTATTTTTTATACTTTATTTTGAAACCAGGTCTCGCGAAGTTGCGGAGGGCCTCACTGAGTAGCTGAGGCTGGCCGCAAACCCTGATCCTCCGGTCTCAGCCTCCCAAGTACTGGGATTACAAGTGTGCACCACCACGCCCAGCTTTTTTCTTTATTTTGAAACAGGGTCTCACTAAGTTGTGGAGGGCCTCACTAAGTAGCTGAGGCTGGCTGCGAACCCAGATCCTCCTGTCTCAATCTCCCAGGTACTGGGATTACAAGCCTGCGCCACCATGCCCAGCTCAAAACTTTGAATTTCTTATATTCTAAGTACTAGATGTCTGATGAGGTCCAGACAGCTAGGAGCCTTACTCTTGAAGGACAGTCTATCTGTGCCCTCCACTGGCCACCATTAGTTGTTGACATTTATTAAAATGAAATAGTAATCCAGGTCCTCAGTCACTCGGCCCCATGTCAAGTGCTCATTAGCCACATGTGGCTAGTGACTCCTGAACTGGATAGCATAGATGTAGATCACTCCCATCACTGCAAAAGTTCTGCTGGTGGCTCTCATCATAGGTGGAATCTTATCCCGCCTCAAAAGTTTAAAGAATATATAATATTATCACGGTAGTTTTATAAAACATAAGACTATAATATTAAAATCACGCTCTATAACCTGTTTCAAGTCTGACCCGGTGTTGAATGATGCTTTAGTGAACACAGGGACATCCCTTATTGCTGGCACTTGATTCAGAAATGACAGTGGTGGTGCACTCCTCTGTGGGATATGGGGAGTGTGTGGACCTGAAAACCGGTGATGAACACAGAGGATAATGTTCTACTAGGCGCCCTTTCTAATTTGGAGACATCATCATGTCTAAATTTTGTGGGGGAAGGGGTACTGGGGACTAAACCCAGGGGCATTCTACCTCTGAGCTACACCCCCAGCCCTATTTTATTTCTTATTTGGAAACAGGGTCTCACTAAACTGCGGAGGGCCTCGCTGAGTTGCTGAGGCTGGACTCGAACCTGCGTTCCTCCTGTCTCGGCCTCCTAAGTACTAGGATTACAGGCGTGGGCCACTGAGCCCAGCTCAGGTCTAAAATCCTCAGGGCCAATTGTCAGGGTTTAGGGAATGAGCTCTCTCAAATCTAGAGTAAACATAAGGGCCTAATCCCTGATGGCAGGACAGCAATCTACATCTTTACAAAAAGCCAAACTGAGCAAGCGGTCCTATGCCCTACAGTTTGGGGGCAGCGGAGGTAACGGGGTCCCAAAAGTTTAAAATAATTTTGTGGAGGGTAAGAAAGGCATCGTTATGAAACAAAAGGGACTTCAAGTCTAATTAATTTAACTGCATTTCTACCCATAATTACTATGTGGCTTCATTTTCTATATAATGAGAGCAATTGCTAAGTCTTGATACATTTTAGCCGGGCGTGGAGATGCATGCCTGTAATCCCAGTTCTTGGGAGGCTGAAGTGGGAGGATCACAGGTTTGAGGCCAGCCCCAGCAACTTAGTGAGACCCTGTTTCAAAATAAAAACATAAAATAAAAAATAGGATTGGGGATATAGCTCAGAAGTAGACTATCCCTGAGTTCAATCCCTAATATATCACCAAAAAAAAGACTGTTCTTGATATATTTTAATTAAAACTATATTCTTTTTAACTTTTTTTGTGGTACTGGAGATTGAACCCAGGGGTGTTCTACCTCCGAGCTACACCCCCAGCCCTATTTTTTTTATTCTTTATTTTGAAACAGGGTCTCACTAAGTTGCGGAGGGCCTCACTAAGTAGCTGAGGCTGGCTGCAAACCCGGATCCTCCAGTCTCAGCCTCCCAAGTACTGGGATTACAAGCATGCGCCACCAGGCCCAGCTCTTTTTAACTTATGAATAGGGGTTATGAAGTGATATAGAGAGGGAGAATCAACTTCTGATAATTTTTGCACAAAAATCTGCCCCTGTATTATCTTGTTTTGTCTCAAAAACTAGTTTATAATTTACTATGTGATTTAAGTCCAAGCCTAAACAGAAATTAATTTCACTGACTATGTATGTTATCAGGACTCTATTGAATTCTTTTCATAGACCAAAAATGCAAAAATTTAAAAAATGGACATGTGTGAGTGATACAGGCCAGTTAACAATGAGGCTCTGATAGGCATTATTCAGGGACCCCCCGTACACTGGCCCTTGTGTTGGCCCTCATCTGGCACCAGTGCTATGCCCCTCTTCTGCACAAACACCCTAGTCATTCAGAGATGGGTTAGCTTTTTAAACACAGTATTGAGGGAAAGTAGCAAAGAATAACCAGAATCTGAATATAGCATCCAGCTAAAGTGTGTCTTCACTAATTCCACACATTTAACAGACATCTGCTGTATGCCAAGCAAAGTTCTAGGTGCTGTGGATACAACAGTGAACACAGCAGGCAAAGCACCTCCTTTCATACAACAGACCTTTTAGTCTGTTGGGGGGCAGCGTAACTAGAAGTAAGTTCTAAGAGGATGCTAAGTAGTATGCTAAGTACTCTGAGGAATACTGAAGCAAGGTAAGGGGCTAGGGAATGAAGGAGGGCGCTGTTTTACAGAAGCATCACAGACATCATCCCTGGGGAGAGATGCTTGAGCACAGACTCTCTAGAAATAAGGTAGTGTGCCCCAGAAAATCCAATGTCAATATGGACAGAGTCGGTAAGGATATAATGAGACGCTAGGATGCACTCCATTCTGATGGCATGAAGGATGAAGAAGTACAGACATTACGGGAAGGAGAGTAGGACAGAGAGGTCGTGCACTCGTGAGCGCTTGGGTCCTGTGACTGTGTTGCCTGGGTGGACTGGTTTGGGTTTAGAATGTCCCCCTAGCTCTCACCAAAACAAGGCACAGTATTGGAAACACTTAGCAACCTTGGTTGCTAAGGAGAGGTGCCTGGGGGTGGCCTTGGGAAGTGTATAGGCTTTCTCCTCCCCCTGCTCACTTTCTGCTTCTGGCCTCCACAATGTGAGAGCAGAGCTTTGCGCGCTCGCTCTCTTTCCACTTCCTTGTTACCATGCCCTGAGCTTCAGACCCTGGCCTCACAGGAACTGAACCCAGAATCTCCAAAAAACTGTGAACAAATAAATCTACTGTCCTCGAAGTTGTGTAGTCAGTCATTTTGGGTGATAGCACTGAGAATGTTGACTAAGACACTGGGTGACCCTACTATTACCAGCCAGGTGGCATTTCCATGTCTCAGTTCCTTAACTGTAGGGTGGTAGAATAATAGCAACGTTGATTCCTTGGAGCTGCTGGGAAGACTAATGCGTTAGCAAGCACACACCGCGTGTTCACTGTGAATGTCATGGTAACAAATCTTTCACCATTTCTGATAAGAACGTGTCCCCAGTGAGGACATGCTTACCAGCAGCTCTCAAACCCTTTATGGTATTTCTGATCATACTGCTATGAGGAAGAGATGGGTACTTTCTGATCCTCTGCGTTCTCTACATCAGTGACTCTCAACCAGAGGTGATTTTGCTTCCCAGGTGACATTTGGCAACATCTAGAGAATATTTTTAGTGTTTTATTTTAATTGGCATGTCATAATTGCACAATTTTTCTGAAAACATATTTGACTGTCACAACTGGGGGGTGCTGCTGGCATCTAGGGGATTGGCTTGTTGACAAACATCCTACATGATAGGACAGTTTCCCAAAATGAACAATTATGCAGTCCAAAATAACAGTGCAGCGGTTGAGAAAACCTACTCCATGTTAACCAGGGATAAAGATAAACAGCTGGTAAGTCACATGGATTTCTCTTCCATCCCGTTCTCTCTCATTCAAACGGATGTGCCACAAGCCCAACTGTTCTGACCAGGGAGATGCCATACTCCAGGCTTTTTGGGTTCTACTCCTTGATAGCCAGATCAAAAGGAAAGTGGTACAGTAGGCATTACAAAAATACAAAGCTGCAGCCAGGCATGGTGGTGCACACCTGGAATCCCAGTACTTTAGAGGCTGAGACAGGAGGATTGCAGATTTGAAAGCCTCAGCAACTTAGTGAGGCTTTCAGCAAGTTAGTGAGACCCTGTTTCCAAATAAATAATAAAAAATCGATCTGGGGGCATAGCTCAGAAGCAGAATGCCCCTGGGTTCAATCCCCAGCACCACAAATAAATTGATTAATTAATTAAAATAAGTAAATAAATAAAAAGGGCTGGGGATGTAGCTCAGTGGTAGAATGCTCCTGGGTTAAATCCCTAGTACCACACACCAAAAAATAATAACTAAATGTCATTAATTAAACCCACATATAAGATCAATTTTTAAACTATTAAGAGGTATGAAAGCCAGGCGTGGTGGCACACGCTTGTAATCCCAGTACTTGGGAGGCTGAGACAGGAGGAACCCAGTTCGCGGCCAGCCTCAGCTACTTAGTGAGGCCCTCCGCAACTTAGTGAGACCCTGTTTCAAAATAAGGAATAAAAAATAGGGCTGGGGTATAGCTCGGAGGTAGAATGCCCCTGAGTTCAGTCCCTAGTACCACAGAAAAAGAGCTATGAAAATGTTGGTTATTACTAATAGTAAAAAAAAATACAACAAATAACTTGCTGCCGCCCTCCCTGGCTCTTGACTCTGCCCCCTGGTCCACCACCCTGAATCCTCACAACCTGGGGCTGCTATTGGCCCCGCTTTCCTGGGCACTTTTTGACTTGGCTTTTTCCTGTCCTGGAAGAACCAAAAGTTTATTGTTTGCTTTTCAAGTTTATGACAGGAATTGATAAGAGTCACAGGCACATGGAGCTACCATTCATAAAAAAGTAAGGCCCATTTCAGAAAGGGTTAGTGCTGCTCCACCCAAAATCAGTGTGGATTTAAATGGATAACTGCAGAGAATGTAAACACGCTCAATGAGAAGGAATAAAGGCTTCTGTTCTTTTACACTGGGCTGAGGTCAGGAAGGGAACTGGATTATTTGATTCATCATTAACCAAACTATGACCTTAGCATTCTGGATGCAAATAGCTCTAAAAAGTTTATATTCACTTTTACTGAACTTTCGATGCCACACCCTCAGAACCTCAGACGCAGTGCCCACCCTGCACACATGATTCCCCTCCTTCCCCAGACCATTCTCTATCCCTCCTGGATCTCTTTCCCACCTTTCAACATGTTGTCAAATAACAAACCCGGACTTTGCCCTTAACTTCTTCCACCAATCATTCACCAACAAACTGTCTATTTCACCTGGTTAGCATTTTATTAACTTCATCCACTTTTCTTCTCCCCCAAGGTTCTCCTCCCATGATGTTCACGCCACCATTGTCTGTTTCCTGAGTGACTGGTCCTCCTGCCTCCAAGCTGCCCACTCAATCCAGTATCTACAGTGTATTAGAAAATTCAGAAAGTCATCCTATGTTTTTGAAACTCTACTTTACCCTCCCCGCGCACACCACTCAATAAATATTTGAAAACAGCTTCGAGGCCAGTCTCATAAAATTAGACCCTCAGTAACTTAGCAAGACCTATATAGAAAAGAAATTGAATTAGTAATTTGTGGTTTCTCATAAAAGAAAGTCCCAAGCCCTGATGGCTTTACTGATGAATTCTACCAAATATTTAAAGAATTATTATGAATTTTCTCAACCTCTCCAAAAATAGAGGATAAAACACTTTCTTCTTTTTTTTTTTTTTTTGTGGCTCTGGAGATTGAGCCCAGGGACATTCTACCTCTGAGATACACCCTCAGCCCTATTTTTTTTTTTTTTTGCGGTACCGGGGATTGAACCCAGGGGTGTTCTACCTCTGAGCTACACCCCCAGCCCTATTTTTTATACTTTATTTTGAAACCGAGTCTCACGAAGTTGCAGAGGGCCTCACTAAGTAGCTGAGACTGGCCGCGAACCTGGATCCTCCGGTCTCAGCCTCCCAAGCACTGGGATTACAAGTGTGCGCCACCACGCCTGGCTCCTATTTTATTTTTATTTTGAAACAGGGTCTTGCTAGGTTGATGAGAGTCTCACTACTTGCTGAGACTGTCTTCGAACCTGCGATCCTCCTGTCTCAGCCTCCCATGTACTAGGATTACAGGCATGTGCCACCACACCCAGCTATAAAACACTTTCTGATGCATTCTATGAGACCAATATTAACCCTGATACAAAAAACAGACAAAGACATCACACATAAAAAAACTACCTATTGGCCAGGCACAGGGGCATGTATCTGCAATCCCAGCTCTCCGAAGGCTGAGGAGGGGGTCATCTGGGCCTAGGGGTTTGAGACCAGCTTGAGCAACTAGCAAGACCCTGTCTCAAAAAACTTTATATATTAATATCTCTTATTAATATCAATGCAAAAAGCATTAATAAAACTAGTCAACTGAATATAGCAGCATGTAGAAAGGATTATACATCATGACCAAGTAGGAATTATTCCAGGAATGCAAGATTTGCTTTACATTGGAAAATTAGTTAATGTAATACACTATGTTGGTAGAATAAAGGCTACAAACCACTTGATTCTGTTGGTAGATGCAGAAAAACACTTGACAAAATCCAACGACCTTTCATGATTAAAAAATCAACAAACTAAGAATAGAGGGGAACTTCCTCAAACTGATAAGTGGCTGAGAAGTGGCATCTATGTGAACAATCCACCGCTAGCTTCATACTTAATGGTGAGGAAATTAATAATTTCCCCTCAAGATAAGGAACTAGACAAGGATGTCTACTCACCCTTTTACTCAATATTGTACTGGAGGTTCTATCCTGGGTAATTGGGCAAGAAATAAAAAGCATCCAAACTGGAAAAAAAGGAGGCAAAAATGGTCTCTATTTGCAGATGACATGATCCTATTTGTAGAAAATCCTAAAGAACCCACTAAAATTATTATAACTTATTAGGGAATTTAGCAAGGTTGCAAGATACTAGATTGATGAACAAAAATCAATTGTATTTCTATATACTAGCAATAAACAACCCAAAATGAAATTTCAAAAACAATTCCTTTGTGTATGTGTGTGTGTGTGTGTGTGTGTGTGTGTGTGTGTGTGTAGTACTGGGGATTGAACCCATGGGCATTCTATCTCCAAGCTACATCCCCAGACCAATTTTTTATTTATTTTGAAACAGGGTCTCGCTAAGTTGCAGAGGGCCTCACTAAGTAGCTGAGGCTAACCATGAACCTGCGATCCTCCGGTCTCAGCCTCACAAGTACTGGGATTACCAGCATGTGCCACCACGCCCGGCTAACAATTTCATTTATAATAGCATAAAAATAAAGTACTTAGAAATAAATTTAACAAAAGAGGTGCAAAACCTCTATACTGAAAAGTCTACAAGATCAATGAAAGAAAATAAAAGAATATCTAAATAAATGGAAGGCCATATCTATGTTCATAGATCAGAATACTTAATATTGGTAAGATAGCAATATTCCCCAGGACGATCAACAGATTCCACATACTCCCCATCAAAATCCCACCTGGCTTCTTTGTAGAAGTTGACAAACTGAACTTAAAATTCATATGGAAGCCGGGCGTGGTGGCGCACGCTTGTAATCCCAGTACTTTGGGAGGTGGAGACCGGAGGATCCGGGTTCGCGGCCAGCCTCAGCGCGCATGCGCGTGCGAT